>JADNRX010001228.1:0-12367 GCA_015501595.1 Hymenopellis radicata | reverse complement strand
GACCAGGTGGAATAGAACTCTGGTGTGATAACCAGCGAGAGTTGTAGGAGAAAGGATTTTGAGGCGTCGATCGCAGCTCAAGCTTCTGCCAACTCTCAAAGATTCCGTAGAGGCTTGTCGGAGATTGCCGGACGGGAAATCGTGGCGCGTTCAAAGCGGACGTCATCAGTGCCGTTGGGTACTGGCACGCTTCCTGCTCGCTTTTGACATCCATGACACGGCCAGAGTAAGACTCCCGGTAAGAGGGACTATTACACGTGAGAAAGATGAGAAATGCGGACACCGGAGAAACACCTTTGGGGACGTCCTGTAGGTTGACTAGAGGATATAGATGCTCTCTTGCTGCTGCGCGTCGCGCCAGGATAGTGGGACTGGGGTCCCGGGTATTCAAGAGGCACCTTGTCATAAAGGTCATTGAGCTGCTTGTTGAAGTCTAGGATGTGTTGCGCGCCAAGCTCAAAACCGGTGATCTGTGAGCATTGCGGTCGTTTGACCAATGAACAGTTTGCATAACTTTCATGCCCGCAGGATAAAATGTGTGCTGTGGAGTGAGAGCGTATCTCCTTGAGCAGTCGCTTCTCGTTCCGACCGAGGTACTGGAATGAAATGCAGGAAGCGGATTTGAGCACATTCAACGCCTCCTCGGCGCCGGTGACCCAGTAAGTGGATCCGGGAGAGGATAACTCGTAGCGCATGTAGGAGGACCTTGAATAGGTTTGACCGAAGTGTGCTATTGCTAGCTAGTGTCCCAAGCTGCTCGTTGATAGCGTAGTCCGCGTAAGAGACGAATGATTTGTCTGAGGACGCTTGGCGACAGAGACAGCGATGTGATGTTGAGTTGGTTTGTAAACAACGCTCCCGTACGGAACAAGGAGGCGTCGTTTGAAACAGGAACCTTCAGAGTCTTCGCGGAGGATGAGCTTCGATCTCAGTCCTATTAGTGTCCCAAGCGCAAATTCCTCGTCAACGATATACTTCGGATACGTGCAGCATCGAAGGCCAGCCCTGGATACTGCCTCTGTCTGAAAGTCAAGCTGTAGTCGAGGGAGCTGGATGTCGATCGTATCGTTAGATGCGCGCATGATGAAAAATGACAAGCTCTCGATCTCCCGAAGGCGCTGGTGTATCATCCGGAAAGAACGACTATCCATTTCCAAGAGTCTACGCTCCTGCGCATCTTGCATGACCCGCTGAGGAAAATAAGACGCCAGTTGCGGGGAGATGAAGTCCACAAAGACTCAAGGGCGTAGCTCAATCTGACCGGATGAGAAATCTAGCCAATGAGTGCATGAAGCAACCAGCGGCGTAGGTAGATCTCCAACGAAGTATGTATGAGGAATATATCGTTGTCGAGTTTCCGGAGCGTCCAAGGAAGATGAACGAGCTTCAACAACCAATCCGTCTTCGCGAAGCGCGAAGAAGACCTTCCAGACCAGTCAGCATGCCGTTGTAAAGGCCAAGATGCCACAGATTGACATACCTGGTTTCCTGATACGTTTACAACAGTTTATAGTCAAATCCAGCTTCCCCAGCGGGGATGACACGGAGAACAACCTAACAAGAAGCACGGGTGAGTACGACGAGACAGGCATGAAAAGCAAACACTAACGTTACCAAAGACACGACGGTAGGTTGGGTGTTCCGTGATGTTGCTCGGAAGGTTCCCTATAGGCTTTTCCGTCCACCAAAAGGGTCCCGTCGAGAAGGTTGATCTGCACATATTGCGACGTGCTCGTTTGACACATGAGCCAGCGATCGTTCGGGGATGCCATGACATCCCAGGGCGTCCCAGATTCGTAAGCCGCCCACACGCGTTGCACAGCGCGAATCTAAACCACTCGAATCCGTCTTGAGAACACTCGACAGACGCGACTGCAGGGCATGGAGCATCCGCTCCACGCGGTCCAATAAGATCCGGGAAGGAGACGAAGACGACCTGTCTCGTTGCGCTTCTCTGTTATCTTCAGAAACCATGGCGCAGTGAACGAGGGATGGCCAAATTCTCAACATCGAGGTTAGGATTGTCAATGTCGAAAGTGAGCGCGCAAGTCGCTGCCACTTCTCGGATGTTGCCTTTCGCGGAGTTTACATGCTCTTGAGGCGTCCTCTCGAGATCGTTGAGCATGCTCTGGAGCCAACGGTACGTGATCTGCCGAGCCTTGAAAAGGATGATGAAGGCGTCATGACAGTGTATGTCAGTCCGAGCAAAGGAAGACACCATCCGCGTGACAACAACAACGACGGTCTTCACGGAAACAACCTCCTGCCAATTGTCGCTATACGAGTCCAAGAGGCTGACCATCGCGGAGAAGATGGCATGCCGGAACGAAGAAGACTGCAACTCCACATGCCACAAACGCGTCACCACCAATGGCAGACAGTGGCCCGTGATGCTGCACAGTCTGCGAAATGAGGGTATGAACCGCTTGCGACCGGAAGGAAAGAGACCGCGCAGCGAAATCTCTAGCCACGTTCACCCACTGGACAAGACTGCCAGCCCGGAGACACCCAAAAGCTATGAACTCGTGTAAACTCATGTCGCGATGACATTCATGCTGTCTCGCTAGTACCGCATTCTCTGTGTGGGTCGTATCATCTACGGCCCATTGCAGGTTGATATAGGAGGCGTGATCGCGGGGGAGCTGAAGGGTGCATCGCGCGGAAACGTCAGCCTCGTGAGGGCTCTCATTCTCGCTGATGAGAAGACCACGTTTCTCGTCGTAGAGCTTCCAGTTGAGAGCATGTGGCAAAACACACATCTGAGGGCGTAGAAGGAATATGTTTGGGATTGTAGTGGGTCCGTAGCCATGATTTCGTGGTAGACGCGAGCGTGATGCGATTGGAGACGCCATCATAAGATATATGCGTCTTCATGTACGAGACGAGCTCATCATTGACAGACGACGTATCGTCGTCGCGCTGCGTAAAGGCGTCTCGAAGTATGAAGTACGTGGCTTCCCGCCAGTGACGGAAAGGCTCCGGACAGTACAGCTCGAAAAGCACAGTTTGAAGGTCGAGCTGAGCGGAGGGGAGAGGCCACTCGTGAATGTCAATTCTCATGCCATCCATGGCTCGCTACCAAAGCTTTAGCAAAATTGGATACGAATAAGAAAAGGCCAAACCTTTGTAGCACATTTGTGGCAATACCTATAGCGGTATCCACAGTCCTCATGATGTACCGCACCATCGTACTCCCTCTGTCGTTCAGCATACAGGCGGTTCTTTTCATCAAGCTCTTCTTCCTTCTTGCGTTTCTGACGCTGCGCCTGCGCCTCTATTTCTGTTCGTCGGGCTCTTAACTGAAGAGTCTGGGCATAATAACGAACAGCAAAAGAAGAACACGAGGGTTCACTGAACACCGACGGTGCAGTGGTATGGCTCCATCGAGTGCTGAGGTAAAGATGAAGAGCTTTCACGCGTGCCAGCTCTTTCGGTCGACGTAGTAATAGCGATTCAAGAAGTGATAAAGGCACCTCTGGCGGATAGTCGGCCAGAAGGGGAAGTTGAGCCATGACAATGCGGTCTAAAGCCGCCCAGAGGTCGAGGATGGTAAGGACCATGAGAGACTGCTGCTCAGGGTTCTTCCTGTAACGCCCGTCCGCCACCGCGGTGTAGTCCTTGATCAACATCTGGAGAGCGGAAGGGGCCGAAGGATTCGTTTTCTGACTATCCGTCCAGGTCGACAACGAGTCACGGACCATGTCCTCAAAATCTGCAAGGTTGATGTATGCGTCATCATTCGTGATGAAGCCACGCAGTCCATTGTTCATGATAACATCATGTATGGTGCGGGAGCGGAGCCGATGCGAGTGGTTGGGCTGGTGGAAGGAGGAGGTAGACATCTGAGGGGTCTCTGTCAGCGCACGCTGAATATACGCAGACGAGTGTCCCAGCTTGAGACGGGTGTCGGCGGTAAGATCCATGGTCTGTGGCGCCCAGACTGACTTGTACGTAGGTACATCCGCAGCCTGTATGGCAATCCAGCGGCGCGACAGCTCGTCTTTAATAGCAGTGCACGCAACCTTCGTCTTTTCAAAGACAAAAGAGGGAACCTCTTTTTCCAGACTATCCAGTTTGCTGGTACGACGAGCGAGTTTCTTGCGAATGTTATCGAGGGTGGAGCAATCGAGCTCAAGGGCGGAATCTTTGACGAGTTGGAGGGCGATATCAGCCATTGCATACAACATGAAGGCTTTATACTCCCACAGATGCTCCAGCGTCGTCTGTACAGCCACACGGATGACCAGCCAGAGAGACGAACGCCTCCATGGCGCGAGCTCATTGTCCCAGAGCACGTCGTCAGCGATGCGCTTCTGAACGCGGTGCGCAGCATCGACAATTGAATTTCCTTCTCCGCCCAATGCAGCCAAAACGGAAAGAAGCAGATCGCTGATATAGCGCGGATGCGCCGTATCGCGACGCTCGACTGGCGAGGAGCCCGCCTTCCGAGTATGAGGTGCTGATCCAGGTAGCTCATCGCAATTCATCTGGGCAATGAAAGAGGCTAGCTCTCTTTGAAAGGCGACTGTATCGAAGACGTCTCTAGGGAACGAGGTGGATGGTCCGGGGAATGTCCAAACAAGTTTATTTTCGCAGGCCATGACTGTCGCATTGGGAGCGCTGGCCTCGAAGACCTCGCAAGCAACGAGGCGCTCTTCCACTCGGAAGACAAGTCCTGCATTTTGCTTCCGCACAAGGAGTGCCATCGTATCTGTACTGAGTGTCAGGAAAGGCAGAATAACATGACTTCCGACTTTACCTCCCGGTTGCTGCATTTCTGCGAATCTATCCAGGATACACGCGGCTGTGTAGTCGCTGGAACCATGAACCTTGGAAATCCCTCGCAACATCTTGACGATTGCTGGCCAATCGGCGGAGGGAGTATTTCCTTCAGTCGCTTGGAAGGCGGCCGTGCTGTAGTGTGTCGCGCACTCGGCGATGAGTGCAGCGAGGGCGTGATCCTTGGAGTAGTCCCCATCACTCTGTTCGTCCTTTTGTGGCAGCTTCAATGGCATGAAGACATGATTCACGATGTATTCCGCATTGTCCATGATTACGACGGACGGGCGGGGATGAAAGGAGGGAGGGAAAGCTGAGTAGACGCCCAAGATGGGAGCGGATAAGTAGACGCCTGGCACGCGTTCAGTAGACGTCCATTTACGATGGGAAGTACGGCACACCTTTACTGAAAGCGGTAGGGCGCCTATTCACGGACTTCTATCGTGCGGCGTGTTGAAACTATCTACACCGGAATGCAGTTGTCGAGCATGCTTCGCGGTTTGCTCGCCGCGCAGTCCATTAAGAGTAAGCGGATGGTGAAGAACTTGAAGAAGGCGCGATGTAAGATTGATACCGAGCCTCGAGGCGTGGACACGGCTTGAAAAATCGATTCAGTTTCCATAACTAATAATATCCGCGTGTAAATCTGCAGGCAAACCCATGAGTTGTGGCGTAAATAGAAAGAGCCTATTGTTCAGGCAACTTTGGGAGACCCGAATACACGTCAATCACCAGTTAACTGAGTGGTCCACCAAAGTGGCGCAGCGGCCTCGGATTGCAGATACTTTGTTTGGCAGCGGTAAGACGGGTGTGGTAGTCCTCATTGAAGTTGATTCCCAGCCTAGGACGTGGTGTGTGAGTTATAGGGGAAATTGTTTGCGTGTTGAAAGCGGAAGGTTCAAATCCGCAATCCTGGGTTTTTCAGCCTTCTCGGGCGCGCCTCAGGAGGCGCACGCTGGACCAATAGTCTGCTTTACGCACGTCCCTAGATGCCGGAGTACACCGACGTGGTCCACTCACTTCTATTAGTATTATGTACTTGACCGCAATCAAACTGCACCAAACGTACTTGCCTACAGATTCCCACCCAAATTAAATCACAATGACATCTCCAAGTTAACATTCAACACCCACACAATAAGTAAAAGTAGATACGCTAGTAGATAAACCCAGAAGAAGCATGCATAGAAGATAAGAATCATAAACAAGAAGGTCAAAAAAGGATAGGCAGTTGACAGCGTGAATGGAAGCGGCCAGCGCCTATAATAAATAGACGGTTAGCATTAAGCATAAGGGTTATCGGACCCCGTCGTTCTTAGTGGTGTTACACCATCAAAGACCTCCTCCGTCCAGCTTTCGCAGCCAGCCTCTCCTTTTCCCTCTCCTCCGCCTCCTTCTTAGCCTGTCGCAAAGCAGCACTCTTATTTGTGCGAGGTGCAATACTTGGGGGTTTAGCGATACTGTTTGGCTTCTTGATCTCCCTTTCGGCTTCCGTGCTTGTGACCGAAGCCGGCGACGCGAGGCTAGAGGCTGTAGACGTCGTAGAGGGAATGCATTGTGTAGAGAGGGTCTTGTAGGCTGAGTGGATGACGGGCGTCGCATGGATTGTACAGAGGACGGACGTGACTGCGACGGATTGGAAACGGAGGACGAGTTGGTTGGTGCGATGGACTGTTAACAATTAGCCATGACCGAGTGAATAATTTGCAAGAACGTACACATAAAGCTCTGTCGGAGGTGCTTTGGCTGTGTCCTCAGCGTCGCTGAACGGTTCAATCTAGGCGCGATGGATGGCGGAGCAATCGCGACGCTGGAAGCGCGTCTGTGCAGCTCGGGTGGCGGAGTACCCTTTGGCGTCGCGCCATTCGTCTTGGTTCCATTTGTCTTTGGTGGGGAGCAGGCTTGGGCGCAGGCTTCGGGAGTTCAATTCCGAGACGCAGGGCAGCGGCCTTTGTGAGTCTGGGAGCAAACTTGGGCGCAGTGGTGCTCGCGACTTGAATGCTTTCGCGTCTCTTGTGTCCCGGTACACCATCAAACGTCTCCTGCAGGCGCTCTTTTGGTAAGTGATTCACGCGGCTTTCCGACTGGTTTATGGTAAGTCGGCTTGTTGGCAAGGGGGTTGGACGAATTGGCTGGATTGGTGGATAGGCGGAGAGATGCAGCACGGGTGGTACGGGGAACAATGTCTGGGGAATGGGTGGTCGTGGGCAGAGGGCGCGCCTTGAAGTAAGGGTTGAGACCGGAGGACGACCCGCGTAGAGACGACGAAGGTGACTTGAGGGAGGACGACGATTGCGAGAGCGCCCCCGCGCTCCCTGGTGACAATAACTCCTCTTCGCCACCGAATTCCTCCTGGAAAATCGGCGAGCTCGCAAAAAGCGCTGAGATCTGGGCTGCCGCCATTTCTTCGTCAGGCGACAGCACAACGCCTTCGACTTGGACGACTGGTTCCGCGCTCTGCAAAACATAGACCCATACTTTGTCAGAGGTCATCTGCTCGATGGGCGCATTGGGAATAGTTCCGAAAGGTATGGCGACGCCTCCAGGTGCATGGCCCGCTCCTTGATGATTTCCACCGACGACGAAGTGAGCACGGACTCTATCGAGAGCCGCTGCTCCAGATGGGATGGCAGGATCACAGCGAGCGTCCACATCTTGCGGCCAGCGATGAGGGTAGTATGTCGTGTCAACCGTGGTGTAAAAAGTCGAATATAGACAGTCGCAGAGGAGAATTAACTCCTCTTTGATTAGTTGTAGAAACGAAGGTGAATTGGACAAGAGAAGCAAGTCGACGAGTTAAAGGGTGTAGCTTAAGTTTAAGTAAGAGGGTTGTTGCGGATCCTAATCTTCTTGTTTGGTCTTGATTGCGAAACACTTTGGCCTCCTCCGTCGTTAGGTCTACCAAGTCCTAATACCGCGTGGCCCTTTCAATACTTGTCCATAACGTCTCAATGCGTTCTACGTTAGCCGTCGCCTGCTTTCTCAGAGTCCTGGCCCAGGACACGCGATCGGCGGTTGCTGCACGCTACTTACTTAGGAATCATTGGTGACGGCTGTGAAATTCGTTAACGTTGTCCACAAGCTACCCAAGGGGTACCCAGAACTTTAATCGACTCAGCCAACTAGGTGGTGGTGGGTGGGTAGTCGAGTTCTCGGGGTCCTAAAAAACACAGCCACGAAGGTTTTCTGCTGCAAAGTTTGTAACTTCGTGTTTGCTTCGTGTACACCACATAAAATAATATATTTTACCTGGCCAATGTCTTCAGAATGGAAAGAAATGTAGTTCCCGGTACTGTTATCATCAATTCTTGTGCAGCGGAGCGAAGGATGTGCGGAATTCATGAAGTCTGTCGCCTCTTGACCGAATTGGGCACCGGACCCAATAGTGAGACGTGATGCGTACGCGCGCTTGATACTGCAGTTCTCAAGACGGCCGCATAGCGTCTTACTGCCCATTCATCACAAGCACATGGCCGTTGAGCGATATCTCCCAACTGCCTCAGTGTATGACGTTGACATTAGACCTTAGTCCACCGTTACTTATGAGCGGAGCAATGCTCCATGCTCAATTATCCTTGATATCATTTGCTAAATGTGTTCTCTCTGCAGTACAGTAATGTGGCGCTTGCTACACGAGAGCGCAATCTGTGCAGCGGCGGGGACGCGCCCAGGACGCGCCATCGGACTAGATGCGCGGAGGCAATAACATTTGATGCAACGCATGAACAGGTACAAAAAATTACCATAAACTGGTGGTGGTGGGTACCCGAGTTCTTGGGGTCCTGCCACTCAACTTTCAACAGTCAGATTTGTGGATTAAGCTTTTGGGTACCCCTTGAAGCTACCGACTAGTTTCGGGAGATTTAGATCTAGCACATATTGAAATTCAAAGTATTTGGTAAGGTGAACGGAGTTGCGCCAGAGGCAGTGGACAGTGAAGTACATGTAGTAATACTAAGAGCAATGTTAGTCCACTTGACATGGATGCCAGCATGATAAGACCCTGGACCACAGACTAAGCTGATTAAGGTGGGTCAAAGAAAACCCTTGTGATTGGGAATGGGAAAATGCGCCACAGTTTATCACGTTGAGGACTGGTCCGACCGGAGAAGTCTCGACTGCAGTCACTAGTGTGCATAAAATAGGGTGGTGAAGTAAACCCTAGGTTTTGATACACCTCGGGTTTAGTGCGATTTTTAACGGTATTGATACGGTATTGAAACCTTGGCCAAGAGATGGGTGGGTTTTGATACCGACACATGATCATTTCACGTGACGGCGCGCTGGCGCTTAGAGAGGCTGGGATTGGCGGGACAAGGGCGGGATGGGGGTGGCGAGCCGCTGCGCCACATCACGTGTCCAAAACACGTGCTGGTATCGAAACCGTTACTAACGGTATCGAAACTAGGGCCTCCCAGGGGGTCGGTATTGATACCGTTACTAACACCCCCGGGAGGTTTACTGCGCCACCCTAGCATAAAAGTTCATTGTTCAACTCTTGCACGGTGCGGGGACAAGGACCAAAAACAAACGCCGTATGTAGCCCACATGACAACTGTGAGACTCGAACTCACGCTCTTTCGAACTAGATAGGACGCTATGCAGCCTGATTCTAGCGCCTTAACCACTCGGCCAAGTTGCCATGCTTGAGTTATCATTACACAAATAGCATAATTACGCCACAAGTTGCTCGTGAGGGCTACAAGTGCGCTAGGGCCATTTGCGTGGATACCTCTAAATCCCTGGCCAGCTCATCGACGAGTCCCAGCACCTACGAACTCATTAAACTACATAAGTAGTATGGCCACGACAAGACTCACATCTTTAGCACACCCAAAGGAAAGAGTGAACCCACTGCCGCCGTGTCCATAGCAGTGAATGATTCTGTTGTCGTACTTCCTTGTCTCCCTCTCTACTCGAACATTCGCGCTGCGGCATGGCCTCAAGCCTTGTACGAGCGGGGTGTCTGGGTCGTACTCGGCATTCTCTAGCCCTGGCACAAAGTTGTTGCACCGCGCGCGCATACGCTGGATCTCGGGACTGTCAAGCGCGAGATCAAGGGTATACTCATGTGGTTGGACGAGTCCTTGAAGCGAGTCAGCCTGGTACCAAAGCAAACGTCGTACATACCTCCAAGAATGAGAATATTGTCGTTACGGGGAACAATGAAAACAATGTCTTCATCGTCTCCTCGCGTGTTGTCGTGGGTGACGACAAGCGCCTCTGTGACTTTTGGGAATTTCCTACCGTCGTTGACGACGCGGACAAGCGCGCCGCGAAGCGAATAAACAGTCTTGTCGCTAGCGATATCATAGGAACCCAGACCGGTGGCGTTGACGATGATGTCCGCGTTGTACTCAGAAAGGAGTTTGTCCTCCTGAAAAAGTAGATCGCCTTCGACTTTGCGAGTGCGCAAGTCGGCACCCTTGCAGGTCACAACAAATTGGAGCCAGCGCATATACACGTCGGTGTCGATCATTGGGGAGATGTGCTGGTACGAGTCAACGATGCCGGCTTTCTTGTTCACCTGGTGGCGGTGAATGAGGGTTGGGTCGCGCTTGACGCCTTTGATCTGTAAACAACGCTGATAAAGAGTATTTCGAAGAGAATGCGTAGAAATTTGATTACCTCAGACGTCATCTCTTGAAGTTCGTTCCATTTCTCTAATTGACCTTCGTCGGCCATGTCCTCCAGCTTTTCGACGAAGAAAAAGTTGGCCATGCCCATGCGCACACCATGGTCCAGCGTATCGGACGGCATCCATTCCTGTATCTTGTCAAAGATACGATACGAGGTCATGCACCAGTTCTTCGACTTTTCGAGCGAGATGACCTAAAGAGCATAGTCTGAGTATCAGAACATCATCATTCAAGTGATGAACATGCATCGGTATGCTTTCCGCAAACTGCGGGAGGCCATTCCCATCTGTGAAGTTATTTAGAACGCGTGACTACTACTGATGAAACAACACATACAGAGCACCAGCGATTTGCGACGTGATGCGGTCGGTCGGATGTGCCCAACGATCAGAGACAATTGTAACTTTGTATCCAGCATCTAAAAGCGCCCAAGCGGTCTAAGTATCGTCAGACATTGTCAAAGAACACGGAGAGAGGCACGACAGTGAAGCCAGTAACGCCACCACCGAAGATCAGGACGCGTCGGTCCTTGGGAGCTGCAGGAGACTGGCCTTGCTCGAGAACGAGGTCATTGCTAGTGTGCGAGAGGTGGAAATTGGGAATATAGGTAGAAGTCATGCTGCTCCAAAGACTGCTGAAAAAAAAATGCTGGCTCTTGAACCTTTTATACTACGCCCCGGAAACTCTCAAGGTCATCCGGGCAGTTCCAGACGGTACATGAAACACAACTAAGGTGGCCACGTCGAAGCCCAACTAGTATAGAGACCGGCAGAAAGGGATGGTCTGACGTGAAGAGTCATTCAGCAGCTAACAACATCATGGAATGATTGAATTGCTTCATTCACTGCCATGTCGTGCCAAACTGATGTAGGCATATGGGTGCACTAATAAACCCGCAGCGACCTAAATAAACCGTGATTTTATGGACGACGAGCATTTTCAAAGCGTGATACTGTCCGTGACGGTGGAACCTCTGTAATTCCTAGAGTTCCATGAGGTCGAAGTCTTGCAAAAGCCATGAATTTGAGACCTGTCCCAGAAGATCAAACGTCAAAGGCGTTCCCGCTGATGATGGTGGAATTGACTAGTGATCGTTTAATGGTCCGTCATTGGATGGAGTGTAGCAGAGGCCAGCCGAATATCCTGTTTCTTCTCATGCGCCCCAGGAAACCTATACATATCATCTTGACACCGGCGTACCCTTGGGGCCATATTTAATAGCAGTGTCCGATAATTTAAGCTAGGGTCGTGGAATAGATTGAAGACTGTGGGGAAGCTGAAAACTACATTGAAGTAAATTTGGAGAAACCCCAAGTTTGGGACGTGAACTCACAACCCTAGTCCAAATCCCTTTTGCTAGCGTCTTGCGCGGAGGTGTTCGCCAAACGGTGACCAAGTTGTCCTTCGACGTTACTTGTAATAGCCCCACGTTTACTCTCGCCACGACAAACGTTTGGCCATCAGATCCAATAATGCATGGCTATGAAAGAATTCGCCGTGCTTGGGCCGTATAGTGCGGTATCACTCGTCGGATATATCGCAAGTCTGTATCATGCCTGTTCCGTGGACCGTCTGAGTGTTCCAGGAACATAAGTGTATATGTGGGCAGTCCCGTCGAAAGATACTTGTTCTACCTAGTCTGTAAGTAATTTTAACGACGCATAGCGTTTACAATAAGGGCTTGCCTGAGTACACGCGGGTGAAGCAGCATGCGGTTCGAGCGAACTGAACCTCTCGGGTGACAACCCGAATGAATGCTGGTCAAGCGCTAAACGGCGAGTCCCTTCCGTTGGCACATTCGTAATGCCGAAGTAACAGAAATTCAATGACAGAGTCGCAGTGTTCATTGAGTACATCTAAATCATCGCCAACGTCGGGTTCAAAACATTTATAACGTGATGGGATATTTGGAGGCCAGTAAGACGAGGGTTTCGAGATGGATAGAACGC
>JADNRX010001227.1:0-12372 GCA_015501595.1 Hymenopellis radicata | reverse complement strand
CCGCTGTTCACTGGGTCGTTCGCCGACGCGTGCACATTGAAAAGAAAATCGAAGCCCCCGTCCACTGTGAGCAACCCGACGTCCCCGATGCTGATGCCGTCCTTGCGATAGGCCTCAGGGAGGTTCTCGTCGGGGTCTGGGATCCACAGTGGATATCCATGTCCGTTACGACTCAACAGCCGACGGTATACAACGTGAGCGCGGTGATCTGTCATTTGACTGGTAAGAGAAAGAATGGCGTCTGGTATTAAGTATAAGGTGATCTCACATAAAGTCAACAGCAGTTATTCGCACAGCCAAAGGAACAACGTAATAATACTGGGTTCCAGGAGTCGGCGGTATTAAAGCGTAGCAGGCGAAAACAAGAAGACACATGGTGGTCCAGCAGTAAGTTCCATGTACATCACGTGAGGGTTGACCTATGCGGCGTTTTGTTTCTTCCTTCTGACCAACCTGGTACTCCTACAGCAGAGGCTAGTCCGCAAGTCGCTGCACTCCCTTGCACGCAAGTGAAGGCTTGGTATCAGTATCATCTGACGCTTTGCCTTGCTGTGATGGAATTCCTTCAAGAGATCAGGATCCGGTACACAATCATTCCTGCCATCCCCGTATACCTGATTATCCGATGCTCTGTTGACGGTATGTGCGGCCGTGCCTCGTCTTCTGGCACCGGCTTACTGCAAGGACACTTGCTATCGGTTCCGCCTATACGCCCAAATATATCTATGAGCACTGCCGCTGATAGGTACAATTCTTGATTGTATGTTGTCGGCAGCGAACTTCCTGCTTCGTCTTTGCATCGCCCTACTATTGTGTGTCCCCACTGTCAGATGCCTCGTGCGCCGACGCCACCAGGAAAGCGACGGCTTACTGGACGACCATGCTCTCGGCTCCATATGCCCAAATATATCTCTGAGCACTGCCACCGACACATACCCTTCATATGCTCTCGCAGCAGATAGATAGATAGATCCTACTATTGTGTCCTCACGCTCACTCAAGACAGGGAGGAAGTAGATTGTGCGTGATTCTCTGTGGATCTTTTCGTTATATCCAGTTAACAAATCAACTACGTGGAGCACGACCACAACTAATGGAACAGAGGTGTTGGCGTGGCTGTCCACGGCACGCAATGTTTACGATATACCCTCGTGGGCCGCTGACATGCATTTCCAGCGAGGCATTATTGCATCGATACCACGTTCGTGCACAGCTTCCGGTGAATATTCCCAATCCGACTCGTTGATTGCTCAGTTTCGCCTTTGATAAGGGTTCTTCGGTGGTTTCTGGGGAGCTTCTGTCGAGCCGAAAAGTAAAGTTTCAAGATTTTGAAATATGCCACTCCAATGTATGAACTTGGCTTTTTTTTCGAGTCGAGCGCTTTCAGCACCCCCCGCCTGATTTCCTCCTGCCCACCATCTTGTAGAGCTCCCTTCAGGACTCATCCCGTTCAGCGACACACTTCTCAGCGAACTCCCAGATTCCCATTCCGGGTCCACCACCCCATGCCGATGCGAATTCACAGTTTTCCGCGAAGCAGGATAAGCCACCGCACCTGCCCAAGAAGTCATTTCTCGTACTGATGACCAGTACCCGCTTGTCCTGGTGAAGTTGCGATATGCACCGACGAATGACCTCTAAGGACGAGCCGGGCAGAGGGTTTACACAGACGACGAATAGCAACCATGGTGGTTGGAAGAATGCAAATCACTGGATTGAGAAGCGTAGGGATTAATCGCGCATTACCCTCCGCGAGAGACTCGGAAAAGGTTTGGCTGGTGATGAGGAGATGCGTGAGTACTGGACAGCACTGGAAGACTCGCGACCACTGGAGGTTGGAGATCTGCAAGTCTATGAAGAACTCCAAGTGCAGGTGTGTTAACGATGTCGGGATGAATGCTAACAGGGTCCGGAATAGAACGAGGCGCGTATTGAACGATGTTTTCGATGGAGAAGTCGGTTAGATGGGGGTAGGAAAACGCGCCAAGATTGAAAAAGGCGGCGAGATTGCCATTGCACTCCTCGATCCAGAACGCCAGATGATTGACGTTGGTGCATTTAGTCAATATGACTAGGCAGCAAGTCCAGGCACCCTTTTATCGGAGGAGCTGGTCCGCCAAATGACCTTGGTCCAAAGAAGCCCGTCCGCCCAATGACGAGGCGTCTAACATGATGTCCGAGGTCGACCGCGCTCCGCCATAGTTGTGGCAAAGTGCACAAGCCTCCAGTATTGGTCCAGGACGACTCTGCCATAGAGGACGGGCTCGAGCCTGTAAAAATGAAGAAGAATATCAGACAAATTCCTTCCTTCCTACTTATTGCACCTACGCTCTTCGAACCGCCTTTGACAGAAAAAGCATGTTTAGCGCGCTGGGATGGTGCAGCGATTTGACTCTTTCGAATACGAGACGAACGATGTCGTCGTTCAGCGACATCCGTTGTGAAGCGTCCAATGTTGGAAGTTTTGAAGAAGGCCCAAGGGTCGAGTGCAAGCCGTGTGTGAACAGCCAGAAGCAGAGATTTTGATTCCCACCATTTCCTTGTCCCGGTGAACCTCGGTGAACACGAGCCATTCCATGACCTAGTCCCATTCATTCGTCCCTTAATTACTGTTCCAATAGAAAGAATTCTAGTGGGCCAGTAGAACTCGACTCGGAGACATGTTACGCGGTTGCTAGTCGGTGGTCGCGCTGGGGGAGTTGTAAGACTCTTTGTAGACGAACTCAACTCTGCCTCGCGAGGAATGTAAAACGTGGAGTTCAAGATTTCGACGCCGATAGAAACAAATATGCCACAGTACATAAGTACGAGCTTATAAAGAGCGGTTGGCCTTTCTTTGACGAGCATTCAGAGCCGTCCTCCACATTGATCTAAAAATGTGCAGGTGTCAATCAAGCCTAAACGAACAGACAAATTACTCGTACCTTTCCCAACTGAAGAAACAATAATGCAGGCTCCGTTTTCCTACATGCCCTCAGCCAACTCCCAGACTCCTATCCCACCACCGTAGCCCCAGTCCGATGCAATGTCATGCGTGTCCGGATAGCAGCGCAGGCCGTTGACCCTCCCCAAGAAGGTGTTTTTAGTACTGACAACTACGAATCGCTTGTCTTTATGAAGCAGAGACAAGCACTGGATGATCATCTCCGGGCCGTGTCTGGCAAAGGGTTGAGGACGACAACGAACTGCCTGATGGCGGCCGGAAGAATAGCGATGATTGGGTTCATAACTTGAGCGAAAGCCTCTACATCTCCATAGGCAATCGAGCGGGGAAAGCCTTCACTCGAGCTTGTGACGAGGACGTGTGTGAGGCCACGGCAACGCTCAAAGACGTCGGACCACCGGACGCCGGAGATCTCGAAGTGAAGGAAGAAATCCAAGTGAAGGTGCGTCAACGAGCCTGTCCGCGTTTTAATCAGATGGGAAGGCTGATAGACGTTCTGAAGAGATAAGCGGGTAAGCTGTAGAAGTTCCCCGCCGCACTGGCAGCGAAAAAGCGATGCAAGCCCGGGGTTGCACTCCTCCACCCAGAATGCGAACTGATTCACATTTACGCATATGACAAGGACGGCGCGGACCGTGTCCCAAGTTTCATCGATTGGGAGTGGGATACCCGTCATGACTGGTGGGCCGAAGAAGCTGGACCGGAGGTCCCCAATTCTCAGGCGCCTAACGTGTTTGCCGAGGTCAGGCCGCATGTCCATGGTTGTGGCGAACAGCTCAAGCGTCCGCAATTGGTCCAGGACGACGGTGTGATAGAGCACGGGCTCGACGCTAGGCGCAATACATTAGTGGGAGCGCTCAGAAAAACCAACGTCACTGACAAGCTGCGAACCCATTTCGACAGAAGGAGCAGATTGAGGGCACTTGGACGGTGCAGTTCAACAGTTCTTTCCAGCAGCAGACGGACGACATCGTCGTTTAGCGACACGGGCTGAGCAGTGCTCATGGTGGTGGTTGAACAAGTTGAAAGGCAACCCAAGCGGTAAAAGGAGGTTGAACTTTAAACAAACTTCTTGCCATGTTGATGTCTAATCTAATCGCCGAGACCGACCTAGTCTCGTGACTCAGATCTCACTCGATTGGCCACATTGAGCTCCACGACACTGCTCAAGTTGCGTCCACCACACCGACATAAGCACAACAGTTCGGCTGACGTTCATCCAGGCCTTGCATGACGTGATCTCAGCCTCGCAATCAGAGACCCTATAACACCAGCGTGGATATGCGCGGTCCACGGGAGGCTCATGCGCACACAGCAGATTCTCCCCACGACGGAAGCGAAAGGTGGCGTGCTGAAAGGAGGAGGGGCCGCCGCTCCGCCTGCTTGGCCGGTTACATACGTTAACGTCGGTATGACGCGTGCTCGAAGCAAGAAAACAGTGGCGTTGTGCACGCAGAGTGGTGCACATACACAGATCTGCCCCTTCTGGTCTGTGGACGAGGAGTATGTTCTGTATTTACAGTATGTCACTCGTTCTGTGTCTTGCGCATTACGACTCATGTGTCGCGTTCTTTAGCGCGCCCTTGCCGATTCGCTCGACCCGTTCGGCGTGGATCTCGGACGTTTTCCTGTCACTTCATCCTTTTGACGCTGGGAATGGCCGCGTACCACTTCTGCGTGCTAGGTTACCGCTGATCAATGTACCGCTGCATTGCCTGCTCTGTTACGCGCGAGACCTCGAGCTCGAGATACCAATTGATGAGATAGACGGCGGTCACCTCGAACGCAACTGCAAGACATGCATTGGTTTACGCTGTTATGATTGGCTCCACTACTCGACATGGCACCTTCTCTCGACTGCTTCAATATTAGCGCGCGGCGTTTACCTGTATCAACAGTCCGTTAACCTTTGAGTTTTAGGGCATGTTTGAACGCCGTTTTAGAAGGTTCATGCGGTACAAAGTCTGTGGAGATTAAGGCGACTTTGTGCGGGCCTCGTATGCAGAGTACCACTCTAATTAATCGTTGTCGGCAAGCTTGAAGCTTAAGGCCAACGGCGGACACAGTGGTTTCCGGAGAGATTCTCCCGTCAAACTCCCAATATGCCACGAGAGAACCATCAACTGACACTCGAACGATCGTTCGACAATGTCTCTTGTAGAAAGCTCATTCCACCTCTAACGGTGCTTTTTATGGCGTAGCAGGCTGTCGTCAACCTCAGCTCATCGCTTGCACTTGTTATCACTGGCCCGAGCTCCTACGGTCATCTTGAGGACGGTACCGACATCCTGTACTGTAGTGTCCACAGTCAAAAGGAGATTGCCATCTGAGAGCGCGTCGTAGTCGCCATTTGCAATTTTAGAGATAGCCTGACGATGAGATGTATGAATAAGTAGAAGAGGAAGCGAGGACCAAAGTGTACCTCTGTCGTACATATGCAATGGTACTTTCCGTACTTGTTGTTGTTGGCCGTGCCATCCTGGTTAATACCTCTCCACCGATTCCGTAATCTATCAAACGTGGGGCGGGGCGTGTTCAAATGGGATCCAGGCAATTGTGCGGTCTGAGCAGAGCGCCATCCTGGCCGCCCTTGGCAGGTGATTTATGGAACGCAGCGCCTACAGGCAGTCAATAACGAACTGAGCAGAAAGGTCTACAAAAGACGGGACTCCTTCTCCATACCGACAACAGCCACTTCGAGTGCGAGTGAATCCTCGAACCATTCTCGATATCCAGGGATGTCTCGTGCGGGGCCGTCTAATAACTGGCATACCACTGGTCATTTAGCTTTGCCAGAGCCATTGCTGCATCTGAGAGGAAGGATTATACCTGAGAAAGTAATCATGATAAGTACCTCCTGCCTGTCATACCCGCATCATCGTGTCGGTCGTGGCGCCGAGTTGGGATGGGCGTGAGATGAAGACGAAGGAGTGGTTCAATGAAGTCGTAGATCGGGTGTATCGTGCATGTGATGCCTGGGTCGAGGGCACAGTGTTGAGTTCACCCCGCCTGTGGATGCTCCATCAGCGGTTTCGGGAGGTTCGAGCAAAACTGGACAGAAAAAGGGAGCACGGCCGGCTATATTTTGTGAAGAGACAGCCGTGGACGGGTGTCGCGAACCCTGATCACCGCCGAGCTCTGGGACGGCTGGTGGCCTCGAATCACCGTTTGGCGGTAGAGGTCCTACGAAGGGGTGATGGCCAGAGAAGAAGACCCGTTCCGCGTGAGTGGAGGCTCTGTCGTTTCTGCCGAACATGCGTAGAAGATGAGGTTCATGCTCTGCTTGTGTGCAATGAGTCCCGCTCCCTGGTGACGTTACGCGCTAGCTTCTGGTCGGATCTGGAGGCTAGAGAAGTCAGTTGGAGAGTAATGCGCGAAACAGGACAGGGATTTTTCATATTGCACACACTACTGTCATCGGAGCGGGCGTGTGCTCGTTTTGGTCAGTATGTCTCTGACGTGTTCTCACTGTTTGATGAGTCTGCGATGTTTGTGCCGGCGCGGGCGTTGTATGAGGGAAGCCACAATGAGGTGGATGACTCTATCGATGACGATGGCACGGACGACGACGACGTGGCGGAAGGAGAAGACGCTCAGGACCTCTGGGATCAAGATGACTATGTCGCTTTGGCAGGGCGTGGGTTTGGCTAATTGTGCATTGACGTGTAGTAGTGGGTGGTAGTCCCTTGAACTACCCTCTTGAAAACAGCGAGAAAATCCGGCTTAATTGGGGTGGCTGCCATGGGGTCTGGTAGTCATCCGTCACTTGTCAAGTAGTGTATGCAAACGACGGCAACTTGAGTGCCCACTCACATGCGACATTGCTTGATGACCGCGAGCGTGTGGCCGGGACACGTGAGCGCGGAGCCACGACTGTTTGCTATAATATGCGGCAGAGGTGGTCAGCCCCAACTCATACTCATACTCATACTCGTTCCACTTGGCTAGGATTTCTTCTCACATTGCCTGGCTCGTAGTTTGGAATGATATTCGCATAGACATGGCGTAAAAGCCGCATAAAGCACAAGTGTATGATACTCCGCGGACAGAACGGGGAGGCATGTAGCAAGGGGCAACGTCCAACAGAAAGCCAATATCACTGCGCAGCCCGACAGCAACCAAGAATCTAGACCCGGATGCTTCGTAACGAATGTGTGTGATTGGGTCCAGTAAAGAGATACGTGGTCCATGAGGATAATAACAAGACAACGAACTGAGATTAGAAAGACAATAATTAAATGAACGATGTACGCCACCACCAGGATGGAGAGTATGGTAACCTTTTGGTGAGAGCGTGCAGTGTGTGTGTGTTGGGTATGACAATAAGGGTAAGGGGAATATGTACAATAGCGGTGGGGACTACCGTGCACCGCCGTACGCTGCCTGCGGCCCTGGCGATGAACGCCCGTACGCCATTTGAGGGCCCGGAGACGTTGTACGCCCCATACCCATCCCATAGGCCGCTTGGGGCCCTGGACTGGAACGACCGCCGTAAGCAGCCTGTGGTCCAGGACTTGCGCGGCCTCCTACATCGGGATATGCTAGCGCTGCGCCAGGCGCGGGACTTGCACGTCCCATCTGGGTCATAGGGTAAACTTCACCACCCGCTCCCTGCTCAAAGGTATTTGGTATGGGACCGCGATAGGGATCATAGTAAGCACCAACGGCGTTGGGATCGTCGTGGTAGGGTAGTGGTTGGCCTGGGTTTAAGTGCGGTAAAGGAGGAACGGCGTATGGATCATTGTGGGCACCAAGATCTGGGGTAGAGTAATTGGTGCCGGTTTGGGAGGGTGCGCGGGAGAGGGAGACTTCCGAATCCGTGCCGAATCCAGCTCGACCGGTGTTGTGTGTGGGAAGGGGATGGGTGTCGGGAGCAGCGCCGCCATGAGCGTTAAGCTCGGGCCATTGTATGGCTTCGCCTAAGTGAACAAGTTAGGATACGGCAAAATAAATGATAATCAAACGTACTATCATCAAAGTCGTTAAAGCGCTTTCTGGTGAACTTCCAGATAACAAAGGCAATAACACCGAGCACAGCGACCCCGCCCGCCACTGCGATACCAACAATAGAGCCTGTACCTAGGCCTGAATCAGAGTTATCCGACGACGACGACCCGCTCGACGCAGTAGACGAGGCCGAGGTCGATGTGTCGGTGGCGGAATTGGTGTTTGTGATGGTAATTGTTACATCCTCTCCCTGCGAGTTGGTGGTTACCACCTGGGTAGTGCTCGGCTGGGGTGGGGCATTGGTGGTCGTGGCGGTTGTGGTTGGCGGCTGTGACGTCGGTTTGTCGGACGTCGTCGTTGTGGACAGTGAAGTAGACGTTGTCGATGTCTTCTCTGTTGTGGCCGCTGTGGTTGAAGTGGAGGTGGTTGTCGTCTGCTGGGTCGTTGTACCCCCTGTTGTAGTCGTTTCACCACCACCGCTGGGAAGGGTAAGGATATTACTCTGCCGTGGCTCCAGAGCATGTGCTGCGTTGGCAAATGCAACGGCCAGGAGGCATGAAAGAAGGAGATTACGAGACGACTTCATGTGGGATGGTGCTCCGCAGAGACTCTAGGGTAATAAAAGGCTGTCGACGCCGTGTGAGGCGATGAGGAGAGAACGCTGGACGTCGCCGTGAACGGTGAGCAAAAGCGAAGACGGTGAAACGAGAAGGGCGGCTGTGACATGATACGCCGTCACGCTTTTCCCATGTGGCACAGCCTCCCGACGGATTTAACCGCAGCAATTTTGATGCACCGCTTGCAGTTCTCCATCCATCGTCATAGCTGCGCATGGCGGCCTTTCCAGCTCCCATGACGCTCGATATCCGCTGGTATTCGAGCCGAGTAATTGTCTTTGTCCTTGTCCTGTGCTTCTGGGACGGTCGCACGACCCCCCACCACAAAGTTATCGGAAATCCGGTCCGTGACATATTTTTGTCATACCCGACATCTCCGTCGATCAGATTCATGTTCTGTGGTTCAACTTCGACTATCGACTTGCTCGCCACACTTGCTCAGTATGACCCGTCTTCTGGATGCTACCATTTCTGCCGTCTTATACATCTACCACTGCCTGTGCCGCGTCTGCTTCTCCATCTTCCATCCTCCTCCATCAAAACTAGATCCCACAAGTCATCCCAACGCCGAGCCTGACATTGAGCGCGGATATCATCAAGTTTCGCGTAAGCTCTTCTCGCCGCCATATACATTTCGTGCTTCTATTAACGGCGGGCGTGACAGCTCGCGTATACTCCGTGCTAGACATCTCCAAGCAGGAAACAAACATACGCTCGTCTATACCCAATAACGCTCCATCAGACGCTAGTACTCCATCCCCAAAACCAAAGCAAGTCCGCCACAGACGCCGTCGTTCAACTAGATGGTTCCCAATCATTCTCAAGAATCGCGCCACACATACAGACATTGTCGCCCTCGTCCGCCAAGCGTTTGAAGACTGCCACGATGACGAGTACGAGGCGCGCGCTGTCTTTGATAGACAGTCCGCGTGGGGTACTATCAAGTCCCTTGTCATCCAGAATCCAGACGACGACGAAGATGACGACTACGACCACGACGATCATCACAGCTATGACAACGTTCCGACAACGCCTACCTCTCAATGCTGGACCGAAGCGCTCCCGCCATACAGCCATTCCACGCCTCCTCCTCCCGCCTTTGCCAAATCCTCCTCCTCTCGGCCCGGAAAACTCAGATATACTCCGTCGTTCATCAACACGCCATTTCCGTGCACACGTTCTGCGCCGAGCACTATCGCCGCATCTCTGAGTAACTTGAAAATTAGCGACACGACCCAATCGCTCCCTGCCTTGTTGTCAATGTCCCACACCCACGCACTGCCTTGCGTTCCGCCCTCGTTCTCGGCGCCGTCTATAAGTCGTTTCAATACAGAATCGACTAGCGTTGAGTCCTCGATGGATACGCGGATGAGTATGACGGAACCTCACGTTGAGCTTGACGTGCCGGAGGAGATTGATGCTGATTGGTCGGACGTTCTGTCGCTGGACGCGTACGTGGATTGAATATCGACTTCTGATGTTGGAGTTGGCTGTACGATGTGTCACTTGAGTCAGAGATATGGCTGATGTATAGCGTTCCATTTTGTATTGTTCATTGTTGTAACTTTACGCGATGTTTGGAGATTTAAATTGGGCACTGGTTATCTTATTCAGAGATGATTTCTACAATGCGCGGTAAGCCATGGTGTTCACCGTCCATGTTTATTGGACTAGAGTAGAGTTCGTTTGTGGGCCGAAGTTCGATCGGTAATCAAAAGGTGCGCGCCCGTTCTCACGGGCAGACTCATCTTAGCCCGCTCACCCTAAACTATACACACCCCACATTCGACGCGTACGTGACTGGCCTCATCTCCTTTATTGTCGGTGATGAAAACTACAGTAAGTAGTACACATCCGTATGTCGGGCTTATGTTGCGAAACTTGAATCGCGGATCCTAATGACAGATGGATACCTCAAACTGGACAAGCTCAATGATTAGGACGTCATTCGGAAGGGGCCATACAATAAATATGGGCGGCCAGCTGTGTCGAGCTGTGCGTCTTTGGAATTTCCAGATTTACTATCATTTAGGTCAGTAGCCTTGTCTGGCGGCGTCATAATGACTCACGGCTCATAGTATGCGCCTTGTGCCCCTGCGTTGATTCACTGACTCTGAACAATACCGGATTGGTTCCTATCAAGTCTTCAACTTGACAAACGTGATTGGCAACTCTGAGCACAGAGACATACATAATTATCTTCACCACTCATGGCACCGATTATTCGCATCATTTCAACGGCCTTTTTGGGGGGGTTGACATGGATCGCCGTGACTGTGCTCCTTGGTCCTCGCACCAACTCGCTAGCCTGAGGGCTGTGTTTGCCATTGCACCATGACGGCGGGCGGAACGACTTCCGAGTCCGCGAGGCACGAGGCTCGCATTCCCTCTTCCTTCCTTCCAAGTAAGTACTCAAGACGCGTAATACCCACTCTCCAAAGGATAGCCTTCCAAAGGCAATGCTTCTAGCCCCGGGACGGCGTCTACCGCGAGTAGGTTTTACGGCGGGCTGTCATGCCAGTGAAGCGACGTGAATGTACGCACACACCCCGAAGACTTCGGATGGCGCCGCGTTCCGGCGTGCATCATCATTCCTCGCCAAAACAGGTCGGCACCGTGCACCCTTGACACTTTCTTGAGGAAATGCTTTAAATACCGTCTGTCGCGGGTTGGGTTTTCTTAAGCTTCATCCCGCCTACTATCATGTCTTTGATCAAGATCCCTTTTCTTCTGGCGCTGACGACCTGTGTTCATCTCGCCATAAACCCCCCGAATAGGGCCACCAAGACAGAGCACTACACGCCCAAGAATGTCAGCTGGCGGACAGCCGAGTTCGCGCTGGGCATCGTCTTCTCGATGTTCCCTGTTATTAACGTGAGTACATACCTTGAATAATAACAGCGACAGCTTCTAACGACTCCACAGGTGATATACTGGCTCGTCACCATCTGCGAATGCGCTACCATCCTCGCGTACCGCGTTCCCCTCGCTCACCGCTAGCGACGACATCCTCTCCTACCTCTCCTTCACCACCACCCGCTCTCACGCTCTCCTCCCCATCACGCAGCCCACCCCCACGTTCTTCCTCTCCTGCAGCATCGGCATCTTCGGCTGCGCCCTCCGGCTCCTGTGCTACCGCGAAATGGGGAAGATGTTCACGTTCGAGCTCGCCCAGCGGCAGGACCACAAGCCTCATCACGACCGGGCCATACAGCATCGTGCGACACCCGTCGTACACCGGTTCAGTGCTCGCCTTTGCGGGATCCGCGGTGTGCCTGCTGGGCAGGAACTCGTGGATGCGGGAGAGCGGCGCGCTGGGGCACCGCCGGGGGGCTGCTGGTGGCCGCGTTTTGGCTGTCGGGCATGTCCGCGCTGACGGTGATTCTGGTGGCGATCAGGGTGCGGGAGGAGGATGTGATGCTGAGGAATACGTTTGGTGCGGCGTGGGATAGTGGGCTGAGCAGGTTCCGTATCGGTTGTTTCCGGGCGTTTTACTGAATCGAAGACGCGGATGATGGAGAACTATTAACTAATAATGTATATACCCAGTGTCATTAGAATTCTATTGCATCTCATGTTCATGAAACTTAGTTTTCTATCGAGTGGTGCCTCGCGTAACTGACAGTGGCCCACGGAACCGTGTACTAGTGGGTCATTTATCACTGCTCACGCGGAGGTGTGAGAGATATTCCCGTTGTACAAGGTCATTACTTGAGGGTATTGTGCAGCGCGCGCGTGTTGTGGGTCCAACATTCGCCAAAGAACATTGCGTCGGCTTTTTCTTCGTGCGGGTTGCCAAGTTCCCGGATAGTAAAAGTCCATACATGTCGGAGGTAAGAAACATCCATAGGAATAATCGACTGT
>JADNRX010001226.1:0-12374 GCA_015501595.1 Hymenopellis radicata | reverse complement strand
GGCTGACCTACACCATCACCTAGCGCGTGTCGTAGTGTTATGCGACCTTTGGTATTCAATGTGCGACGAATAATAGGCTCCCACTCCGGAGACGCTGACCACTTGTACCGACTACACCTTCACTGTACGTTCGTCCTCAGGCCGCCTAGACGGGACTGACGTGCGACCATCGATGTAGTGGGAGGTGGCTATCCTCCTTACACCGTCGGGATCTACAAGAGCGGCGGAGGTCTCTACTTGCAGCGTGTCCAGTCTGAGTAGGCAGCGCATCCTTCCCCGATATTTTGACGCTCATCCCACTTAGACTAAGTCTTACGTGGAATGTTGACGCTGCTGGTGGAAAGCAGGTTAATCTGCAGCTCTATGACACGAACGGTACGAATGC
The DNA here is from genome assembly GCA_015501595.1 of Hymenopellis radicata. Classification (NCBI taxonomy): domain Eukaryota; kingdom Fungi; phylum Basidiomycota; class Agaricomycetes; order Agaricales; family Physalacriaceae; genus Hymenopellis; species Hymenopellis radicata. The sequence continues at coordinate 11,989 of JADNRX010001226.1, read as the reverse complement.
TGCAACTGCCAAACATCCCCGTTGTCAATGGGACCGACGTCTCGTGTGTCAAATGTGCTGGGGTAGGTCGAGGATTCCCTTCTGGTTGAGTAGGCTAACACATTCTCTGCAGTATGCGGGATACCAGTTCTGCTAAAGGTTTACAAACTACGTTACTGATACCCGGACTCCGTTGCTTTCTGTTGAGAATTAATAATATCGCTATCGCGTATTCTTCACTAAGTGATTGTTCTCCCTCTGAGATTCTTTACCGCCGTGTAAGGTACTATCCACGTATTCTGGTGAGTACGAACTGGGTTCCCCGTTTTGCAGCCCTTTCCGGCGCTTGCCGAAGCTTCTTGACCTCATACCATCACTATCTCCAACAATTCATTACTCTGTCTGCTCGTACAATTGCACCAGGCACATTCACCCCCATCATCCATATCGAGACCGACGAAGGCGACATCCGGGAAACGGACTGAAGTCTGCACATATTCTCATTATGACTGCGCCCAACCAGGTCGGCAGTTCGGTATTCTTGATTTGGAAGTACTGATGTGCGAGAAACTCACAGATATCTATCATGTCTGCTTCTCCCAGAACGATAACGATAACCGCATGATTCGAGTTATAGGCCCTAGTTTGGATCGTCTGCTTGGTCGAAACCGTTCTGACGATCTGTACGACTTTAGCTGCATGGAGCGCGAGTTCGAAAGCATGGGGACACTTCGAGAACCTACTCCTTATAGACTGCCAGCCTTGATATCCGTTGACACCTTTGAATGGAACGAATCTTATGCGTTGATAATCGATCATTGCTCTGCTGCGAAAACCGAGTATCGTACGAGGATTTTACTGCCAGCTTCAACGACGTATAATCACTCAAATCCCGCCAGTACACAACGAGGTGGAAGCGCTATAAGTATTGCAAAGAAGGGGAACTGCTGAACGTGAGTCTGTAAAAAGAAAGGAAACTTGGTTTTTGCTGATACGACCCGTGGGCCACATTACGTTCTAAACATGAGCCAAATAAGGGAATCTTGGGGGACATTTACACCCCGCGGGCCACATCTCGCTAGTGAGCGGCATTGTTATGTCCTTGTGGACGCCATACCATTTGGAAATCCAGGCCGAATCCACTGTCACGTAATCTACGATCACTGGGTCCAAGCTACAAAGAGCCAAACAATGGCTTTGTTGATGCCCACCTCCTTGTTCAGACCATTTCTCTAACTCTCATCCCTCGCAGCATTAAGACCGATACTGCTGTCTGAATTTCTTTGTGAGTGCCAGTTCGATATCGATTCACGATATTCAACAATCATTTTAGTTCTGCAACAATGAAGATATCTCTTCATCATCTGTCAACCAAGAAATTCGACTCAGCGATGGCCAAGCCGCGTACCCTCCCCGTGAACCGGTTATTGAGATACAAGTGGAAGGCGACAGTCGGTGCAGGGGCCTTCGGAAGGGTACAGCTCGGTGAGTTTCTTCGATGCAGGTTCTTACGCGCCGATGCTAATGTTTGCGTAGTCCGCAGCTTGCACGACGGGCACTGCTATGCTATCAAAACGATGAAGAAGACCAGAGGTTGTAGAACACCATGAAATCACCCATACCAACAACGAGGCCGCGATCCTCTCTTCGATTAGGACCAAAGGGCACTGCGCGTTCAGTTATCGAGCTATCGGAAGTATTCCAGGACTCGGAGAACTTGTATATGGTGATGGAATATGTTCCTGGGGGCGAGCTCTTCACGCTCCTGAGAGATTGCGGCGTACGTTCCTCGCATCCCGTCGCAATATACCATACTGATTCTGAGAATTTCTCGCAGAAATTTACAGAAAAACAAGCCAGATTCTACCTATGCGAGATTCTTATGGCTCTAGTCTTCTTACATGAACTGAAGATCATGTATCGCGACTTGAAGACGGAGAACATCCTCATTGGACGGGACGGGCATATCAAACTTGCAGACTTTGGCTTGGCCAAACCGCTGCACATTTTCGAAATCACTAGTCGGAACGCCGGATTACATCGCCCCAGAAGTAAGTTTTGTTTGCCCGATAACTTGTTACAGTGCTGATATTCCCGGCAGATTCTTCTAGGCAAAGAATACAACCACTCCGTGGACTATTACTCCTTCGGCGTGCTCGTATACGAGCTCCTCGTCGGCACCACCCCATACCACATCTCTGGCGTCCATTTTCCCGACGCCAAAGCCCGCTCGACGCCATGTATAAAAGCATCCTCGCTGGGCCCCAGTACATAGACTGGCCGTCCGTGGATATACTCCGACCCCTGGCCAAGGCCCTCGTCGTGAGTCTAATGTGCATCCACCCAAAACGGAGGCTCGGGAACAAGGCACGAGGGGTATCCGAGATACTCGAGCACCCTTGGTTTAAAAGGATCGATTGGAGACCCGTGCAACACAGGATGACCCAGCCACCGTATATCCCAAGGCTGCAAGCGACGACGACGCTAGCGCGTGAGTCTTACTCTGATTCTTATTTACGAAACTCATGAAGTATACAGCTTCGCCTCACATTCAAACACTGACGCGCATCTGTTTGATCCCCTCAGGCGAGGAGCGTCAGAACGGGACAACATGGAAGCATTTCCCAGACTTCCCGTATGTCGGTGCTTCCGCCAAGAGCCTGAGGTGGATATGATGTCCGTTCGATATTCCCGTCTTCCGCACGTCTTGCATAGGTATATCTTTATATCATTTTCGCATCTCATCTGTATCACCAACCTGCTACTCGACCTGCTATCCCACTCGCGTTGTTATCGTTTTTCGTTTTATCTTGGCAATGGAATTCACATTCAAACAAATCGTATATTAATCAATCATAATGTACTCGGGGAATCGACAACAGCAATGTCCTTGGGACTAGTCCCGGCGAAGAGAATCCCGATAGAGCTCGGAACATCGGCGAGGTGAAGCAAGATCCAGAAAGCGAGTTCTCTTCCTCGAACAGGCCGAATGCGCGTACAAAATCTGGATCCGTTCTGCGCCACTCGTCAACCAATTCCTCCAAAGTATGATAAGGCATAGGGGAAGATGGCCAAGGACGAGATCGGCATAGATGGTGGCCCATGACGGGTCTACAACGCGGTAGATGTAATGCCGCAGTTCCTCGTCTGCGAGCGGAAGCTGACGGTCATCCAGGGAAGGTCGCCATGCTGCCACGGCCAGTCGGTCATATAGCGTGTCTCGATGGCGCAGTGCACAAGATGAAAGTGATTCTCACAGTAGCCGTTTACACTCCTGTACGCCAGCGTTCGCACCCTGCCTTCGCACTCCGGGTATCATGTAGTGGACAGCGATAGTCTTCCTTGGTCGCTCCACGACTGCCCTTGGTGGATGTCACTCAGGCATAGCATGGGCAGGGAGAAAACAGCATACCTGACGAACTTTGCTGTTCGGAGCTGGAACAGGTATCACGACATTCCCGTGAACCCTTCTCCAATGATGTTGGGCCCAAGCGGCTTCCGTCTTATATAACGGCGGCGGCGAGCGGCGTTTGTCGTAGTAGATTCTGTTCTTCAAGGTTTTGAAGGCAATTTCGATCTTCGGAGGAGGGCATATGGGGCAATAGACTGGCGAATTTTCGCCAAGAGTTGGGCAAAGGGAAATCTGATTGGACGCCAACTCGAATTCAAACATTCGCTGACAAAGGCGAATCACGTACGGGTACAGGAAACTGACCGGAATCCTTCAATTCCTGGTGGCCGGTCGGGAGCTGGTTGATCATGTCCTGGACGTGGTGGTACAGTTCAGGAGGATAACTGGGATCGTCGAGTTCGATGCGTTCCTCCGCCACGTTATTTGCCATGTCGTGTTTCGTGAAAGGCGTCGCCGGAGGATGTGATCAGGCGAAGAGTGTAAATCGGTGAGTTGTTCTGGGAGGTCGGTTATGCCGCTTTATAGAGCTTCGAACAAGGCCGCGAGAACAACAGACGAGAACAAGGGATTGGTGGATCCTCGTTTTTGTTAACACAAAAGCGAACACTTAGTCTGATCTTGAAATCGATCCCACGAGCGGTTACGATACGGGAAGAGAGGCAGCGTTGTGGAAAACGAGTAACGTATTTGGGGCGTAGGGAGAATCGCGTCGAAGAGGATTTTGCGCCGGCCGATTAAATCGTATGGCTGGAAACCTTTGTTCGATAAACAAGACGCTCAGGTTATTGTTCAAGGGCGAAGATCTTTCGAAATTTCGACTTCAAGGGGAAAAGCTGGTGATGGTTGGAAGGAAAGGCTGTTTTCATTACGTCATCGGAGGCAAACTTCATCAGGACTGTACACATGTCACAAAGACTAGAGCTGTACTGGCACTGACTATGACTTGAGAGTGGTTGACAAACGGAGGCTAGTACTTCATTCTCCTGAGAAGGAAAGATGCGGCGAAGGAAGTCTGTGTATCCTTGGCAGGAAGCTACCCGGTCCTCTCAGAGGGTCAGTAAGGGAGCTCTGCATACAGGTGCGGGAGCGTGTCATGTATAGGTTTGCAGTGACGCCGCCTGGAAGCGTCGACCAGCCGACCATATCTTGAAAGCGACAAGGCTCAGCACAGGAGAAGCCTCGCGTATCCTTGTATAACAGTGATGCGCTCCGAGAAAAGGACCTTCGCTGGATGTAGAGTAAGTACACAACACTGGTTTTCGCATGAGTCAATTTGCCGCTTGAAGAATATACTCGACTCAATGTCTGTCGAGGTTAGCAATGATTTCGGCGCCACTGCTCGGAAGTATGAAGTCGTTAAACGAGCAGAGATCAACGTGATACGAGAAGAATTGATTCAATTTGTAGTGCAATAAGCAGCATCAGGAAAAACCTAAACCTGCAGATTAGACAACAGTTATGCCTAAACATACAAAATGATCATCAAAATGCCTCATTATGAGAAAACACACTAATTTATGACACTTGAAGCATAGTTTATGACTTGGGCAGGACTTATGTCTACAGAAATAATGCAGACATTGTGCACACTTATTCGACGAGGCCGAGTGCAGGCGCTATGACGGGGCGGAGTGCCATGATGAAAATGGTCGACACCGAGAAAATCGAAGGATAAGTGTGGGAGAGCCTGTGCAATCACGCCGGGTGCGTAAACCGGGCGCACCAGAGATGATGAGAAGTGGAAGGCGAGCCCGTATCGGATTTTGTCCAAGTCAATTTCGAACTCCGCGCCAGACCGATCAAAACCAACCATGATCACGGTTGTCCTTACTCCCTCCCATACGACTCTCAACATGAGACTGGTAACATCTCCTTCGCATATCGCGCACATCCGCTCTCATTGTGTTACCAGCAAGTCGGACGCACCCTTCTCATGAGCAGTGGTGTCGTCGCTGAGTCGTCTGGAGGCGGGCAGCGACGAGGTGCGTTCCCTTCCTTTCTGTCTTTCAGTTTTCCTCATATTGCTGTAGTTAGCTCTCTCCTCCCCGTTCAGCTGAAGCGCAAGAAAGCCGGTGTCGTCGCTCCAGTAGCAGGACGCGTAAGCCCTGGCCAGGCAGCCTCTCACCCAAACTGCAACAACAATACAGTCATCAGCGTCGTCTCTCCATGGCGTCTCCAGCAGCGAGGATTTGTGAGAGCCTGGGAGGGTCGCGCCAGCAATTTCTCTGCGACGGTCCACGGATGCTCAGGTCCCGACCCTCAAGACCGCGAGGCTTCGCAGCCGATCCCATTTGTCGACCTCGTTTCAAGCATCGACCATTGATCTCCTTATGACTTGAAACATTGTCATGTCGGCCGTGGGCCTATTGCGTTCGCTCGCGAGTCGTCGTTAAGCCGTCTGGAGGCGGGCAGCGCAAGGTGCGTTCCCTTCTCTTCTGCTTTGATTTTTTCTCATTTTCCCCATTACTTTCATAGGTTCCTTCACCAGCAATGCCTTCAACGAGGCGCAGCAACAACAGGCATTGGGCCTGGGTGAACGAAGCAGCGGGACGAACACATGGGCGACTCGGATGGGACGTTCGGCGGCCTCGATGACATCTTAGGCGGCAGCGACGTACTCGGTGGGTGTGACGTCGAGTTCGAGGCCAAGCCAAGTGCCCCGACGCGACCGGCCGTCTCGCTCTTCCCATAAATATCGGCGGCTCCGACAGCGCCTTGTACAACGCTCTTTATCCATTCGGACGCCAATTCGCACTGTAAGACGTGCACTCCTGGCTATGGTGCGTGATTCTCCGCTGTATTCTTCTTGCACTCACGCCGCGCACCGGTTCCCAAGGCCAATGCCTTCCATTATCCTGTCTCCTACTCCACGGTATGTCGCTCGGTCCGCCCTGATTATCCGCTTGCTCATGCTCTTTCAGGTGCTCCCGACGCCATAGTCGTCTGGACGCGCTCCCAAGGACTCCCCAAGACGCAAAAGGTTAGGTTTTCTATGCCAATCATTCTTAGACTGATTCTCTTCGCAGTATTCCTCATGGCAGACACGTTACTACAACGCGAGGGTGTGCTATTGCCCGCGATGTCGAAGGAAGGTCTGCTCTTTGCCGCACCATATTTCCCAAGCTGACGCGTGTTACAGAAATATCTTGTACAGTTGTAAGAGCTCTCGAATCCCAACCCAGCATGGGCTGTGTCCGTGTACTGTATGATGTAGTCTAGTCCCTTGTTGTAGCACTTTGCGAATGATATTGTTTCACATCCATAAATTGTTCCTCCACCTGCATAGCTCGTTCCGAGACCTGATACGAGAAGAATAATGATAGAACATGAGTGTATTAAATAGTCAAAGAAGCTGCAAAGAAGTGTATAATGAGAACATCCTGCCGGGGGACATGTTTAATGAGGCAACATGATGAGTAACCGTATTATAAGACGAAGTTATCAACATTTACTCACTATTACAACTAATCTGGCCTCGAAAAGTCAGCGGGAGGCATAACCTACTGGTTTGGGTTTTTCCTGATGAGTGTGGTAAAAACATGAACATCAAGAGCGAGTCTTGGCAAGACTTATGGATTTCATCTGGGTGGTCTACACCATGGTCAGGTCGTGGTTCGTTTCTGAACTGAACAGGGACGGCTCACCAAAATCTCAAGCGAAGCCTCATCTACATTGTGATCCGCAGCGCCCTCACTTCCATAGTAGATGTTTGTCTGTTGAACGCCGTCCGGGTCTTCGACTGCGATCTTTGTTGGCGTCGTGAGCGGAAATGGCGTTGAAAGTAGAATGAGCTTACTGTGACAACGTCCTGCGAATGGACACGAGAATAATGATTCACAAGCAGTTCTTGGGTCGGAAAAGCGGCGAGTCCAGGACACATATCGCGGAATAAGCAGTGGAACATTCCATCGCGGATGTTTGGTTCAAGGTCGAATGATTGAAGCTCTTGCGACGCATCGCTGGAAGAAGTCATCGTGAGTGCTGGCGAAAAGATAGCGTAGCGTGTCTGAGAGAATGGAGGAGAAAGGGGGAAAGGCCACAGCTCGAGCTTTATTATGTTCGCTGTCGCCTAGACAACGGAGCTTGAGAACAAGAACAAGGAAGGCAGGCACAGCACCCCATAAGACCTGCCTTTTGAGGGACAAACCACGTATCAGGCGTCTAGGGCTGATATCGTGGACATCCGAACAGGACGGCGTAATGGCCGTCTAGTAAGAGTGACGCATGAGAGCATGACCGCGAGGACTTGGTGAGAAAGGTGAAGAAAGGTGAGGAAAAAGCGAACAACCGTGCCGGGCAAGTGCCGAGCGGAGTAGCGCAGCTTCAATGTCTCATCGGCACGGCTTCTGCCGACTTCACTGTCTGTGCTCCTGTACCTTGACCATGAATTCCACGTTCTCAGTTTGGCTACGCGTTGTTTGATCTGCCGCCGCCGGCTTGGTTCCATTTTGACGCTGGACGCAAGCTCTTCCATATACCTCACACGCTCTTTCGCCAAGTCTCCCTGTGCACTCCTCGCTGCTCCATATACCATACATCTACAGACGATGCTTACTCTAGAGTTCAGATTACTCTTCGTGCGTCGTCGGTCTTCTTCTGCGACGTCTTCCTCGATGTTAATTCCCCTTTCCTCTTCCGCTGTCGCCGAAGAGCTACGCGGGACATCGAGAAACGGACCAGCAATATAAATTGAAACAACACAATCCTCGCGTAAAAAGCACAACACTTCTAAAGAGCTACTGTCGGACGTATATTGATGTAAGCAATATTAGACGCGGTAGATCGACATCATAAAGTCCGACATTTTGCCCAACATCTAGGGCGGAGGCCGCGATGGGATACTGGGGCAGAAATAGCTCGAGAGCTTAATGTTCCTTTCCTACAACATCAAACATAAACGGCCAACGCGAAACCACATTCACAATTCACGCACCGTGTAAGGCGGGTATCGAATCCCCAGAACCATATCAAGCCTACCGAAACCGCATAAGTTTTATGAAACGCCGCAGTCACATAGCAGCAGAGCGTACCAATTCGGCGGATCCATTGATGCTCTGAAGTGGGTAAAGGTGTCAAAGCCGTACTGTCCATACTCGTCAATGAACGTGTTTCTTGAAGATAGACAGAACTTACCTTGCCATACAGTGCTCCGCCTGAAATAAGCATTAATCGAGTAACAGCGGGAATGAATGTGTTGACACTTACTTCCACTTGCGCCGATGCCCGAGAGCGGAAGCTCGTGCGACGCTGCGTGTAGAACGACGTCGTTCATGGATATAGCGCCGCTCTGTGTTTGGCTAATAACTGTATCATACGCGCATTAGTAGGGGACTCGACATCTGATGAATTCCAACGAACCTTTCTTCTTGGACTGCTCATCCTTGGCAAACACATAGATGGCAAGGGGATGCTCTCCCTTGTTCACGAACTCGATTCCTTCATCGAGCGTGTCGACGGATATGATGGGCAGTACGGGGCCGAAGATTTCTCTATCAGCCATGGTCACTCGAAATCAGAAGAAAGCTGATCAGTTCAACATACTCGGACATCAGGGCGTCGTCGAATGGCACGTCAACAACGACCGTCGGCGCAATAGCCTTCGCAACTTCGTCAGCGTCGCCGCCAAATGCTATAGTCCCTTGAGTGGCCTTGAGCAGTCCAGCGACGCGCTTGAATGCTTCGACTGTAACCATCTTGCCCATCGCACCCGGAACTAAAGGTCCATCGGGATAAAATTCATCATGTCTAAAGAAAAGTAAATTCAGTATCTGTGCGATAGAGACAACTCGTTCGACCTACGCTTTCTTGAGAGCACCGACAAACTCAGCTTGCAGTTCCTTGGGAACAAGAACATAGTCTGGGGCGATACACGTCTGCCCGGCATTGAGAACCTTTCCCCAGAGAATACGTCGGGCGGCGATCTGCATGTCACAAGAAGGGTGTATCAACACGGGCGACTTTCCTAGGAAGGTGATATCAGAGTCCTCATCCCAAGTATAGTCACAGTGGTTACCTCCGAGCTCCATGGTAACAGGCGTCAACGTCTTCGCAGCAGCAATAGAGACAATCCGCCCCACACGGGTACTCCCAGTAAACACGACTAGAGGATGTCCATGTCAGTCTAGTCGCAGTCCCAAGTTGACAGTTCGGGCTCACGGTGTGCCCATCGCATGTCTAGAAGCTAAATTTGCAAAGGACATCAAAATGCTGGATATGATACGTGCGAGAAGAACGACGTGCCTTCTCCATAACCTCGACGCCCCCATTGACTACACGCAGAACACCAGGATCTATGTACTTTGGGAACATTTCCGCAAACAGCGCCGACATAGCCGGAGTCGATTCGGAAGGCTTGAACACGACGGTGTTGCCAGCGGCGATTGCGGATACCTATAGCACCTAGGTCAACAACACGATTATAGTGTATAGAAAGATGAAACGTACTATCGGGCGAACACAGACAGAGATGGGGTAGTTGAAAGGTCCTACGATGAGACAAACACCCTTTCCTTGCTTGTATACGACGCGTCTAGTTGCGCTCCAGACTAGCGAAAAAGCCAGCTTTTCTGGAGCTGCCCATTTGGAAAGATTCTTTAGGACGATGGCGATTTCGGTTATGGCCAGATCTATTTCCAACCTAGTTGTAGAATGAGGGAGTCAGCCAGAGGATGACCTCCTGAGGAAGGAGATGTGACAGACATGTGTACTTCAAACTTGGGTTTCCCAAGGTCGCTGAACAAGGCGTCCTCGATGGCAACCGTGTTGTCGCGAAGCATGTATGCTATCTGCGTGAGCAGATACTTGCGATAGTCGATGGAGCTGACGCGTCCGGAGCGGAACGTGGCATCGAGGTCATCCCGAACCTAACGATGATAAGTCAGTCGTTGTAAGAGAATAGGAGTCGGCCGTACAGAGTCGATTTCGTCAAGAGGGGTGTATACCAGAGGAGGAGACATGGAAGAATGAGGAGAGTCTGAAGCACTCCGGATATAAAAGGCGTTCGTCAGAAGACAGACAATAAGCGCTGCCACTATCAGTCACTAGTATCGGTATTAGAAGCTGATGAGCTGAACCGTAGAGCCTCAGGCGCAAGCAGGATCCGGAAGCGAAATATGGCGATGAGCATGACTTGATATATGCGATGTGTGGTCTAGTGCGAAGTAGAGCCTAGGTGGCATATAGGAGGGGAGTTACATTAATGCGTGGCGAAAAGAATAGACGGAAAAAATACGTTTAGAGAGATATAACAGGCTAAGAATAGCGAGGAAGGCGCTAATGTCCTTCGGAGCAAACACAGGTGCTCTGAGGAGCCGGTGACAGATGGAGGCGTGCCGCTCAAAGTTGCGAGGAATGGATTCATCGGTCGGCGCCAATCAGCTTCTGAATGCAGACAGGCATTTGTAGGATCCGCAGGACGACGTACTTGTCAGGAGGAAGGAAGACGGAAGAACCGGACATGAATTGCCGGAGCGGCATCAATGTTCTCACGATGACACGCACGGACCACCATGCTTCGTCTTTGCTTCCCGTCGCTGTGGCCATATCCTCCGATACGGGAAATACGCAACAAAGGGAGTTATATCTTCTGTGCGACCGAACAATGGACGCTTCGGTTTCTGCTCATCGAAGGGCAAAGGGTTTGAAAAATGCGCACCGCAACAGCGATTCCTTTCCTTGTAGTTCGTTCCTCACGTATGTCCTCATTTTACCGCGTCTTGACGTCATCTAATGGGGGTAGCCTGCTGTGAGATGAGGTAGTAACAAGGGCAACGTAGTTTAGTGCGGCACTACATATTGTTTGTGCTCTACTGTCCTCTGTGGGACCGTGCCGTGTATCGACTTCCTTCCTTCATTCCTGTGATACTGATGCTCTAGATGAATACTCACTTTGTTGGTCTCCGTTCTAGTGCTTGAGAAACAAGATAACAGACTTGCTTCTTCGACAAGAGCCTATATTCGGACTCTCCATTATTGTTCGCCTTGCGTAATCCCGCGACAGGGAAGGCCAACACTCACGACTGTACAGGCGGCACGTCGACTAAGATTCAAGATCGAGGGTAATGCGCCCTGACCTGCAAGGCAGTGCTTCCTGTCCGCTACATCTCGGTACTTGGATCGCATTCTTACCACGGTAGTTTTGGCGCGCATCTAACCCTTCACTTTCGCAGCTGCCTGAATAGCTCATCATCTGTCTAGGCTCCGGAACGGATTCCAAGGACATCTGAGAGGGGCCATTTGTACAGGTCCTGGAATACATCTCCCGCCTGGCAACCATCTGTCTTTCGAGTTCTTATGTGACTTTTCTATCACGTATTTACTCATCTGGTGAATCTAGCATCGCTACAGTGACAGCCATCTCTATTAGAGCTTATGATTCTCCAGAAGGCTACTGGACTATATAGCTCTTCCAATTCGACGTGTCTGTACTATGGCAACTTCGCTTTCTGAACAGTTAGGTCTCACACCGGGCGACGTTCTAGAATACCACAAGAACAATCTTCATTCCTACGTGCTCGAAATTTTCTGTCATTCCTTCTACACCTCTGTCTATATCTATGCGATGACGGCAATCGGTATGAAACCACCTTCCCTCCTTTG
>JADNRX010001225.1:0-12404 GCA_015501595.1 Hymenopellis radicata | reverse complement strand
AGGAGACTTACTATAACTAGATAATATAAATTAGCTGGAGGGGAGTGAGACAGTGCAGAGAGCGCACCTGTGACCAGATAGCCCACAGAAGTGTCCTTGATAAGGAGTCCTTGAAAAGGAATGGGTATCTGGCACAAAAGGCATCAGCTCTGAAGAGCTGGATATGAGACATTGGCACATACTGGAAGCAGAGGGAGCAGGAAGAGCTGTAGGGCTCTGGGGCTGTGGCAAATGTTCCAATAGACTTCTAGGGTGCCAATGCATCAGTCCTGAGCAAGAGGACTGGGTAGAGCAAGTGCTGCTTGCCTGGGAGAGCAAAAGTGCGAATTTCCCACAAATTGGACACTTTGGGCCTGTCTGGACTGGTTTTGGGGCTGGCTAGGCGGCTTCAGACAGTGCTCTAGAGGGGTATGGCATCAGTCCTGAGCAGGAGGACTGAAGGGATCACGAACTGCTTGCCTCTGGGAGAAGGTGATGGTAAGAGGCAGAAGGCAGAGCGTGGGAACTTTTGCCTAAACCTTCTAGGGCGCCCTGTGAGTGGCCTCTGTTGTTACTACAACACCAGACACAGGCTAGACAAGTCTAGGAAGAGCTCAGAGGATGGAGTAGCTGCAGTAATAGCAGCAGAGAGTCAGCATTTAGTCAAACAATGCAGATTTTGACCAAATGATGATTTGACTCGGTTTGACTCGGTTAAGCTAACTGAGTGGACTCCCTGAAGCAGGGAGTTAGGTATAGGGTATGGAGAGGTGTGGGGCATGCAGAGGCCTCTGAAAATGCTCCCTACCCTTGGAATCCGCATTTACATCGATCACGTATGAAGAGTGCCGCTCGAGCACCATGCAGCTTATCTCTGCGCAAGACATACCGTTTCAGAAGAGCAATTGGATCAGCTCTTTCTGAGTAGTAAACAGTATATCAGTGCCCTGATAGAATGGATCGCTTTTATGATAAGGCAAGCGATAGCCAGCGTATCCAGGTTCAAATTTGAGACTGGATCGCTTGATGATCTTCTTCCAATCACGAAGCTTCTTCTGATTAGGCTGCACCAGTTCTCCCATCCGGTGAACAGCATAGAAGGCACATGACATGATGGTGGCAAAAAGAAGATCATCGTACTTCTGAGTCTGATTTGCGATATTGACAAAGAGTTGAAGGTGATGGATGCGAAGTGGAGGTTTCCTATGTATAGGATCCGCTCTCACCTTCTTAGCACCTCGGATAGTAGCTTGGACGAGTGCAGATGCACGAGCGTCAGCAAAGTGAGGATAGAACTCTTTGAGGAAATGTTTCGCGCCAGACAAGTATTTTGGAGCAGAAGCAATGAATTGTGATGTGTACGCAATGTAACGAGATAAGGTCTCCGGAGTAGGTTCCAAAGACAGGTTATGTGTTTTACAGAAGTGTGCGTAATCTCTGGCACCAGTAGAGTAATTAAGACGTGTAGAAGTCTCAATAGCATGAGCCTGCAAGTATAAGACAAGTTCATCTAGTTTCTGCAAGTCCATGGATGGGCGAGGGGGACGAGTGCGTCTCCCCTCACCCAATGCCTCTAAAAGCAATCTCTCCATCGCACCGGCAGGAGCTCTCGAGGTGGCTCCATAATGCGGATGCGGTAGGAGGGAAACTGTTTCTGGAAGTCAGAGAACAGCAAGCGGGACAACATGTCTGCCATCACATTGTCAACTCCGCGGATGTGCCTCACACGTACGTCAATGCCTGTACGCATGACAATGTCTGCAATAGCAAGGAGGATAGCATTGTGACTCGACTGAGAAGCAGCCAGAGTATCGAACACTGAGACGGAGTCGAGGCTGTCAGAATGAATCAACAGCGTACGAGGTGGATAGGGACGAGAGGCGGCATGATGGACAGCACATAAGATAGCTAACAGCTCTCTGAAGAAGGTATCAACTCCGGTTGTAGTTCGGAGTCGATAGCAAAAGCCATTTCCAGCATATACAAAGGAAAGGCCCAGATTGCTAGCATCTGTCCAACAGACCATATCGGCCTCTGTATCGTCCCAAGCCTGCGCATTGACGAAGCGCACTCCGATACAGTGTCGCAATGCATTGACAAACCAAGTGAGGTCAGATCTAACCTCAAGGTTCAATGGAATGCCTTTGTACTGCAGGGTTTTACCGCTGATCTTGCGGTAGAGCTCTGTAAGTGCTGGCCGTGCCCAAGGCAGCACATTCAAAGCCCAGTTGAGATAACCACCCAAGGATAGCCATTCCTTGAGAGGAGGTTTGAGATCAGACAAGAACGACTCGATTCTAGTGATCATGTCTGTGATGGAGTCTGGAGTGAGGGAAATGGAGCCGTAGATGGCATCAAGCCAGAAACCAATAATCTTCAGCTGACGACCGTGCTCTTGCTTCTTGTCCTCATAGGGAATGCCAAGAGAGTCCCACAAGAGAAGAAGCTGGACTTGACGATGTGGACGTCGCTGTCCATGAAAGAGTACTAGATTGCGACTGGTGTCCCAGCCATAGTAGTTGTCCATGTAGTCATGCAAGCCGAGTACGTCAAGTTCCCAAGCGATCCAGTTAACCAGACCGGAGAACGAGCACCAGCAGTATGGAGATGCACGACTTCCAAAGATGAGACGGCGCACAATATAATGGCGACCGTCAACGATGACAACCTGCTGCAGTTGCCAGATGGGATGAACAGGGAGATTGAGGAATGCCTTCGAGATGTCACTCTTGAAGAGCAGGATTTCCTCGTGAGGGTGAGTTTGAAGGACGTCATGCAGTACCTGCCCAAAGGAGTGCATGTCGTCGTACTTCACTTTTGCATCCTCTCTCGCAATGCCCTCATTAAGACCATTGCCAGTATGGTCCATGACGACACGTGGTTTACCTTTCTGCCACACCACGAACATGGGTGACAGGCGCATACCAGGAAGGAGCTTAAAGCCCTCTGGAAGCGCAGGTGACCAGCGACCCGCAGCGACTTCTTGATCACGGTGTTTGCGCAGCTCAGTGAGATCGCGCTCCTCAGTAGAGTAATTGTCTTTGATCTGCTCTTTGAGGTGCGCTTCCCACTCACCGTCATGCAATGGCCAAAACCCTTCACGAAGCGAACGAGTAATAGACTTCACAAAGGGTTGATTGGGATGATTGGCCAGAAGTCGCTCAAAGCGGTCAACATTGATTGGTGTGCTGACCTCGATATAGTTGGCAACAGCAGCAAGAGACTGCTGAATGGTAGGATCGTTGCGAATATGTTCAGGAGGTAAAGGAAGTGGAGGAGCAGTATAAGTGGAAGAAATGCTCGGAGGAGCTTTTGCTTGTGATGGTACATTCGTAGTAAATACATAGCCACGCTTAAAGCGTGGAGGTGGTGGTACAGCATCGGATTTACGCTTCAACGATTTAGGCTTCGACATTGCTGCCTGAACTCGGTCCTGCACGACTGACAGCTCGCTTGGCTTCGAGGAGGACGAGGCAGGCTGGGTGGCTTTTGGCGGTGTGCTTTCCTCCGCACTCACTGCAAGTACCGTGTACACGGCTACCCGGGCACGGAGATGGGCATTTGCCCAGATTCCAATTCTGGCAGATGACGCGACGACGTGTCGCAGGCTGCGAGCTGCTAGAATCAGAAGACCACTTGCGTGGATTAGCCGCCTCAGAGGTGCGTAACATCTCTGTAAGAAGCGGTAACTGGAGCGCATTGCGGTCATTGAGATTGAAAGGAGAGTTAGCATAGCGAGTGCGAGTCTCCTTATCACAGCGAATAGGGAACGCTGGATTCGAGGGCGTGGTGCGGAATAGTTCCACAATGAGTACGCGATAGCCCTGGAGTTTGTCCTTGCGGTGAGGGTAGATAAGCCCAACACCGGTGGCATACGCATCAAAGACGCGTGTCCACTCGGACTCTTGAGTGAGAGCTCGGCGCGCAGAGACGTGGTCCTTGCGGATGAGCACAAAGCCCCCAGCAAAGTCCTTCATGTCCTCTTGCTGAATCATGCCAGAGTGGATCGAGGCATAGAGTTTCTCAAAATCCACGTACTGGTCCAGCACGATTGAGCGCCAGAGAGAGCGTGCAAACGGGTCGTGGAGTGACTGTGTCTGACACACATTGATGATAGCGTCGACATCCTTATCATTGGTAAAGAGCCGACGGAGACGCTGAGTCTCTTGGAGCTGTGGAGAGAGGTTGGTTGGTGAGGCCAACTGCGCGAGATGCGGAGCGGAGGAGAGGACTGAGGCAGAGATGCCTGACGGAGTAGGCTCCGCTCCAAGTAATTTGGAGAGCAGCGCAGCCGAGGTCGGTCCAGCGACGGGACCAGGCTCGGGTGCACGCTTTCCAGCAGCTGCATCGAGACGCGCACCAAGCGCGGCCCATGCAGCCTCCTCAACAGCGCGCTTAAGCGCAGCTTGTTGCTCAGCTTGCTGCGCTGCGAGGTCTGGATCGGGAGGAGCCGATCCGTCGTGGTGCTCCTCTCGAGCGGCAATGATCTGAACGACTTGTTCGACATAGTCGTCCAGTTCTCCGGCGTCTATTGGAACCATTTGCCACAGCCCCAGAGCCCTACAGCTCTTCCTGCTTCCTCTGCTTCCAGTATGTGCCAATGTCTCATATCCAGCTCTTCAGAGCTGATGCCTTTTGTGCCCAGATACCCATTCCTTTTCAAGGACTCCTTATCAAGGACACTTCTGTGGGCTATCTGGTCACAGGTGCGCTCTCTGCACTGTCTCACTCCCCTCCAGCTAATCTGTGTTATCTGGTCACAGTTAGCTCCGCTTTTTTGCGTCCTTTCTTTGCGGTTTCACCCCACATCCCTCTCCCAAGCGGCTTACCGCCGCTTCTTCGAGCTCAACACTCCGTTCAGCGGACATGCAACCCCATGCAATAGCATGGGATGCATGCATCGTACATGTATTATTGGATAGGGGGGTGGAGGGTGGCGAAGGAGAGTGAGTGGGGAGCGATCAGAATGTAGAAACCGGCTCAGAGGACAGTGGTGGTGGTGTCGGAGGCAATGGCGGGTAGTACGGCGGGGGGTGATAGTGACGTCTGGAGCGAATAAAGCGCGCCTGCGGGACAATAGAGCTACAAGTGTATTAGGAAAGAAAGAATTAGAAGCAAGGGAAATGCACACCGTTTGGGCTGGACGCGTCACAGACGCGTCCAGCCCATGTAAGAGTTGTCTCTTACGGGTTCGCGTAGCCTTCCGGAAGGGCAGCGAGTAGTTGGTGTAGATGTCAGAATGAAAGGAGAATCGTAACCTTCTTGAACCGTCGGCATGAGCGGCGCACGTTTGCGACCAGTGCTCAGCGACACGATAGTAAAAGATAAGATTGATTGAATTGATGACACATATTTGTCTCCACTATCTACTCTACCGGCAAAGCCCGCAGATAGTAGCCGACTTTTGTATAGTACAATTGATGATAAAAGAATCCTTACACTACCCCGCCAGTCGGATACGCTTCTGACTACTCACACAATTCAACAGGCAAGTCCAACGATGATAACTTGATCTTCTTCCAAGACGAGACCCAACCGTCGGTCACGATATTGACGCCACACATAATGTTGGAGTGGCGTGGAGCGTAATGCTGGTGATCGTCCGAGTTACGATAGAAGAAGAGAGCACCAAATTGACCAGGAGTCTGTGAAACAGCTTCATGATGTTGCTCCACTAATAGTTCCTTCCAGATATGACGAAAAATGCGGTCACAAGTGAACGACCAAATACCCGCGAAATCAGCTCCGCCTGTTTTGGGCCACACTTGTTTCATGAGTTCCTCCATAAGATTCTCGGGTGGCCAGATGAAGTGGAGGTGGTCGCAGTCCTTGTCGTTCTTCACGGGCTCCATGTGTCCCCAAATGATTGCTTCTTCCTCCATGGAAAGGTCATCGCTGATGAGTACGAGATCTGAATCATTTTGACTGTCCACAAACCCCGATACGTGTCGCGTAACGTTAATGGATGGCCCTTGGAAAACCATATAGGTAGCTTCCGGGGCCGCGAGAAGAGCGATGCGAGCCATATTACCTCCTCACTCTATCATTGCCCGTGCTCCGTGAGGTGAACGAGGAATGGCACCAGCTTTCATGAACCAGTCATCGACCATGTCTCGGCCTCCCCAACTCCAATTGCACAGAGCGGTCCTTGCAGAAGAGGCCTTGCCACTGAAGTGAAGGTCAATCCCTGATAGGCGATGGATTTCTGGGGTCCATTCCATGATTCGGAACCCGATGGCGTACGCCGTCATTCTTCGAAGCAGCCTTTCCGCTGATGAGTCCTCGGAAAACTGGAGCGCGAAGTAACGGAGGTAAGCTTCTTGCATGGGTGTCAACACCAGATAGCCGTATGCTTTGGCGACCGACGAGAGGAGTAACTCTTCCAAAATAGTATGACTGTTGGGCCTCACTGGTAAGCATTTTAAACCCCAGACGATTAAGTTGAACGCCACCCGTGCCGAAAGGGGTAGACGAATCCAACACTCCAGTTCCGCTTGGTCGTTATTGGGTGACCAGTGTACCACCGTATCAGGCAGAACCAGCCTGGCAGGGATCCCGTAAGGCGTCGCTCCATAGTCTAGGCTGAGGTTTCTCTGAGAACCGGGAATGAACTCGTGGAGAGTGAGCGGGGTAAAATCATCTCGTAACGACCTAGCGTCCATAAACTCCTCGTCGCTGATGTGCGAGAAATCTGGGAGGGCTCTCTAACCGGTGTGACTTCTCTATCCCTTTCCTCGTCGCTAGTGTCTTCACTCTTATGAGTCGTGGAGGAAGAAGATTCCGACAATCGGTTAATTAACGAACGCGCATTACGTGGACGTTTAGACTGTTCATTCTCAGCCGTGTCTTTACCCTTTCTTTTGGAGTTCAGAGGGGGGGTGATGACTTCCAGTCTGTCCGCGAGACTGAGACCTGGCGGCGCAGACCCCGATAGAGGCGTAGTCGAAGGACGCTCGGTGTACCATTTCAGATACTTAGGAGACGTGTCAAACATGGACTCCGGGAACGTCAGATGAGAGGTGCCGCCGTAAGAGGCCCAGGCGCCGTTCCGATGTTCCTGTCCTCGCGGAGGGGCATTAGTCCACCTGAAAGCTTCGCGCGCCATTCGGTTTGTTGGGTATGGCTGGAAACTCTCCATTTGTTCAATGGCTTTCCCAATCACCTTTCTATCCTGCCGATTGTCTAGGACGATCTTCCAGTTTTCCAACCAACGCCACATGTAGAATACGACCTGCTGCCTTCCGGGAAGGGTGCTTCCAGGGGCGTCCGCTCCGGTAAGACCTCGTAGTCGAACCAATATTTCATTGCGATCCAGAAATGGCAGCTGAGAACCAGTGGCATCCATCCTGGAGCTTCGATAGCTAGTACAGATGCTTCCGTCTTGATAAACTGCGCGTCGCGTAGATTCTTCAGAAAAGATACTATGACACGGGGACGGAGGAGAAGGTCTAACTTTTGCACGTTCTCCCATTGCTGTGCCAGTGCTGCAGGAGGTTCGAACCCTTTTAGAGAGCCTCCTTGACTTTCGTGGGCGACGATGGCTGCATACAAGTTCACGTCGAACTTGGCCACGACTTCTGGGGAAGACTCCAAGTTGTAGGCTACCACGGGTACGTCGAAACGAGGCCATAGGTCTAGGTTGATTGAGGAGTAATCATTACCGACGTCGATAATAAATCCTCGAATGTGATCGACCTGTTCGATGACTTTGTTCATGAGCTCGACGGTGTCGTTGTCCAGGCCTCGATCCCAGTTGGGGAGAACACGGAACCAAACAGCGAATCCTAGAACCTCCAGGAGGTGACACTTCAGTATACGCGATCGAGTTCGTACTGCGACGAGAAAACGCAGTCTAATTCTTCGTATGGAAAACTAGCGGGAGTGGGGACGTTCTCGGGGCAGCTGAGGCTTTTCTTCAGGTTCTCCAGTGTCTTTGACCACCTAGCGCCTTCGAACTTGGCAGTCACGGCTAGGTTGTGATTCAACTGATAGTCGTCGAGGTCAAGGGCGAGCTCTGCCAGAGTCGGCTCCATTAACCTCGTCACCCACGAGCTATCCGGTTGCCCCGCGTTCAGTGGAATCGGTATCCAGCCACGCCAATGGGTGTCGGGGTTCCAGATCGCTGGGGAGAATAATCCGTCATAACCTTGGTTGTTGTCGAAGAAGTCGGCAGGTGGATTAAAATCCAGGAAGTCGACGGTGTACAGGATGTTAGGGGGCAGAACATTGCGGGCACCCAGATATCCCACAGAAACTGTACCATTGAGATTGTACTGATGGAGAGTTCGAACTTTGCCGTCAAACGTAGTAAGTAAAAAGGGATCCATTAATGATTTAACCTGGAAACCGTGGATAAAACACTACAGCTTTTCGCTTCAGGAGGAATGGACAACGTCCGGCGCTCCCTAGACTAAAACTGGGATGGGGGAAAGAAAGCAAGGATCCGTTGGATCACAGATCCGACTGAAGCAGAGAATAACAAAGATAAACAGATGGCGTGATAAGACGTGATTGTCATGAGGTACATAATGAATTCATTAAGCGTTATGTGCGGCCCGGTAGTCGCGAAGAATCTCCGATGCGTTACGAAGCTGTGTCGCTGTCCGCCAAGAGTTGAATTGAGGTCCTCGACCTTTCCAGCGGACTAGGAATTGTGTTCCTTTGGTTGTCGTTCTGTGATTTACGATCTCCTCAATCTCCTCCTCCCCAATCTCAGGACGATGACTCCTGGTACTAGGCAAGATGGAACGCCCACTGTTCATGAGCTCGTCCTCGAAGTAGTGATGCAGGTGAGCCACATTGAAGATCCCCGGGTACTGATTGCTCAATCGCAGCCAGAAGGTCGTCGGGAATACTTTCTCAGTCACTTCAAAGGGGCCTATCCACCGTTGCGTGAATTTAGCTCCCTTACCCGTGCTTTCGACCCATTCTAACGCGTGTGGGTTGATGAGTACGCACTTCCCGACGTCGATTTCATTCGCCGGTTTTCGCCCTCTGTTGTAGTATTTGGCCTGCATCGCCTGACTGTGTGCTATCGCTTCCCGAGCAGCTTGACGATGAAAGTCGACTGCGGCTTGGAACTCCTTTGTCCCTCGGATGTCATTCTCTGATAGCTATATAGCATCGTGAAGGAAGAGGTTCCTGTGGATGAGTGCAGGTGCGAATTGTAAGCGAATTCCATCATTTCTAGCCACAGTGCCCAACTCGCTTTGTCCCGTGCGACGTAGGCGCGAAGCATGGTCTCCAACAGATGGTTAACGATCTCCGTCTGCCCGTCGTGTTGCAGATGTCACGCAGATGACATAGCGAGACGCACTTGCAGTTTCTTTGCGATAGCACGCCAGAAGTCCACTGTCCAACGCAGGTCACGGTCGGAAATCATGCTGCCAGGTACTCCGTACTTGCAGACTACGTGCGTGATGAATAGTTGCACAAATTCTTCCGTCGTTAACCCTGTAGTAGTTGGAATAAACGAACCATGCTTCGTCATGGCGTTGAATCCGTTCGACATAGGTAAGTCTACGATGAAGTCAAGCGATATGCTATCGTACGGATTCTGAGGAATAGGATTGGAAGAAAGGTAACCAAATTTCCCAAAGTTGACATTCTTTATCTTCTGACAGACGTCGCATGTCTTACAGAAGTCCTTTAGGTCGACCTTCATTCGTTTCCAGTAAAATCGGCTTGACAGCTTATACCACAGGCTCTCGACCCGAGATGAGCATGATCCATTGCTCCTTTGTGTGCTTCGATCATGATTTCCCATCGCAGGGATTTCGGTATGCACAAACGCAGGTGATAGTCGGCGTCACAGAAAAAGAGTAGCCCATCAGCGTCCTTAAAGAATCGGTTGCTCGGAACCCATTTCTCCTTTATGCTCGCTGCTGACTCCCACGTTCTCTTCATAATGGGGTCGTCCTGGTACGTGGTCAGCCATTTCGCTAACTCGTCCGTGCTCATATGTACCAGCAACTTCAGTCGCTCATCCATACTGTGCCACAGTTCGTCTGATAACGTCAAACTTTGTAGCTCTTCATCGTCTACAGCCTTGTTCCATCTTTCTCTTCCTGCCGTCGATCACCAGTGAACCCTGCCGAGTTTCTTAATCCCTCCTGGAGTTCCGCTTTCTTGGACCGAGTGACTATGTTCACCTCGGCAAAGTTGACCAGCTCGGCGATCGAAACCTCGTTCACCCGTAAAGCTGGGGTGTTCGCTTCCTGACTCACAGCCAAATCAGTGTCTAAAAGGATGCTAGGCCCGACTTCTACCACTGGCGAAATCTAGAACGGTGGTAGTCGAGGTAAACGTGATAAGGGGTCAACATTGGAGTGAACCCTCCCAGGACGATGGATTATTTCTAACCCAGGTGCATACGCTGAGAAGACGGTCAGGATGCGAGACGACGGTTCGAATTCTCATATGTTTTCGCCCATTGCAACGCTGCATGATCGGTGACTAGAAGAACATATTGGTACCCTCTATGTAAGGCTGGAATTTGATTAAGCCCTCCTTAGCTGCTAATGCCTCTCTTTCAGTGGCCGAGTAACGCGATTCGGCACCTCGGAAGCACCGAGAATAATATCCAATTACCCTCTCAACCCATACTTCGGTGGTGTCCAAGGTCTCTCCCCAGGATTGTTCGTAGTCAGTGTTGTCATTCCTCGACTTCAGAGGAGTGAATAGCCTAGGGACAGGCTCCTGCGCGTCATAAGCTGACTATTCTCGTTGGTGTGCTTCAGTTCTTCGACTCGAATCTTCTGAACTTGCTGTAGAGCACATCCTAATGTGAAATCTGATGCGTCTGAGTACAAACGGTATGGGCGAGCTTCATCATGGTGAGCGAGGACCGGAGCAGATGCTAGAGCATTCTTTACTGATTGGAAAGTATTCTCTTTGTCTTCCGACCATTTCCATGTGACGCTTTTCTTCAATAACTCGAATAATGGAGTGCATCGATCTGCGAAGTAAGGGATAAACGCCGTGAAGTACACTGCCATGCCTATGAAGATTTGGAGCTCGGCAACACGTCGAGGGGCGGCGAGCTGCAAGATAGCTTCCACTTTTTGCTGGTGCGTGGCTAGCCCTAGTCGCGTTACTTTATGGCCTAGCAGCTGTATGCTGTCATAAAATAAATGACACTTCTTCGGAGACAGTGTAACGCCCGCTCGCTGAATAGCCGTGAGTACCTGGTCAAGGTGGACTATGTGTTCCTTGTAGGACCGAGAGTAAACCATGATATCGTCGATATATACTAAGCAGAAGCTCCACAAGAACGGAAAGAGGATTCATAGGTACTGTCATGTTGGGTACGAGGTATGCTTCTACCTCTGTTACGATTCTTTCACTCGAATAGGATGGAAGGTTGACGTAGGCATAGACGTCGCAGAGAATGGCGCCTGCTCCACTGAACTCGATCGTTGAACCATCCGACTTCGTTGATGAGGAGGTGATCATTCCTTCTGCTTTGCCATGCTCTTCTTGACAATAGCGACAAGAAGTGTCATGCGTAGCAGCTTCTGAATCCAAGACTTCTAGTTCTCTTCCTACTTCAGCCTCGTGAGCTTCTGATTTCGATCCTAGTCGCGGCATGCTGACTCCCAAACTTTTGAGTAAAGGAATAAGGGCTTCTCCAGAGGAACGAGATGATGCTAAACGAGCTTCGTAGATCAATTTCTTTTCTCAGGATCTGCTCGACTTCCACTTCGCCACCCTCTTCTACGGTGGTGAGCATTCTTGACCATATCGCTCTGCGACTCAAGAAATTGGTTGGCTTCTCTGACTCATGACCCTTTTGACGGAAGGATTGCGTCTGGAATTCGGCTTGCATCTCACGTTCCCATTTCTCGATGTAAATGCGGATTCCAAGGGTAGGGAGCATTTTCAGAGGCCTCTGCATGCCCCACACCTCTCCATACCCCTATACCTAACTCCCTGCTTTAGGGAGTCCACTCAGTTAGCTTAACCGAGTCAAACCGAGTCAAATCATCATTTGGTCAAAAATCTGCATTGTTTGACTAAATGCTGACTCTCTGCTGCTATTACTGCAGCTACTCCATCCTCTGAGCTCTTCCTAGACTTGTCTAGCCTGTGTCTGGTGTTGTAGTAACAACAGAGGCCACTCACAGGGCGCCCTAGAAGGTTTAGGCAAAAGTTCCCACGCTCTGCCTTCTGCCTCTTACCATCACCTTCTCCAGTGGCAAGCAGTTCGTGATCCCTCCAGTCCTCCTGCTCAGGACTGATGCCATACCCCTCTAGAGCACTGTCTGAAGCCGCCTAACCAGCCCCAAAACCAGTCCAGACAGGCCCAAAGTGTCCAATTTGTGGGAAATTCGCACTTTTGCTCTCCCAGGCAAGCAGCACTTGCTCTACCCAGTCCTCTTGCTCAGACTGATGCATTGGCACCCTAGAAGTCTATTGGAACATTT
>JADNRX010001224.1:0-12411 GCA_015501595.1 Hymenopellis radicata | reverse complement strand
ACAGCTCTATTCCGCTTGTCTTTCTTGCCGAAGTACACGCCAGCTCCTGCTCTTGCATTCCTCTTGTTGACGTCTTTTGCCGACCCGTCTGTATACACAGTCACCCTACAATGTCCACTCGCCGTTTTGGGGCTTTCGCTGGGAGGGCGTCGTTTAGCGCCTTTTTAGGGAAGATTGAATGTGTCTGCCAGTTCCCACTAGTGAGGTTCTGGTATCAAACCACTATTCCCTCTTCCTCTGGGTTGGGACATGTTCTTCGAATTCTGCATCTGCGTCTGGGTAGAGCCTTCGTTAGCGGATTCCACTTTGGGGTAGTGAGTTCAGCACCTCGCGCATTCTCTCGAAGCATCCTGCCGGTTTGAGCAGTTTGTCTCGGCTCTAACCTTGGTACATACATTGCACTTGCACCTCTTTGTGCGTCTATGGTTAGCAGGGTTTGTTAGGTTTACGAAGGTTTCCGCGTCCCCCACTGTCTCGATGCCGTGGTTCTCTTTCAGGCACTTGCTTCCCCCTGTGGTGAACAGTGTCTTCGTACCATTCGACTTGACGTGGTACCATATTGGCATTTCCTCGTGATGTCTCTTGATGGTGCCATTGCATCTACTCTCACATTGTACTTTACTGCCGTCTCGAACATCACCTGCAGATCCTTTGGTAGCTGAGTTGGCAGGTTTCCATGACTGGAGAAATGGTGACTGTAGGTCGTTCGTATCGATTCTGCTATCCTCGGCTCTGATGTAGTGTGCCATTAGCGCATCAGCTGCGTATGCCACAGAGGCCTTTTGGGCCTGCCCCCCTCTCTTTTAACAGTAAAGGCATTGTATGCGCAGGCGGATACATGGGTGAGATAAACGGGAAGAAGAGCAACACCCCTTCAAAGTCCGCAAGGCGTCAGGCAAGGAGACCCACTCTCATGCTTGCTCTTTGATCTAGCAATAGAGCCCTTAGCGGAAATGCTCCGGCAGTCAGACTTGGAGGGATTCAGGATCCCAGGAGCCATCGAGAGGCTGATTACATCCCTATTCGCAGATGACACAACGGTATATCTGTCAGAAGACGACGACTATGCAGAGCTAATGAACATACTAGACACGTGGTGTGCAGTATCCGGAGCGAAGTTTAACATTGCTAAGAACGAAGTGATACCGATCGAAATCCGGTGTACAGAGAGGCAGTGGTAAGAACAAGATGCATCAACGGGTAGACGGAACACCGATACCAGATGGAATCCGCATCCTCAAAGATGGAGAGGCAGCAAGAACGCTTGGAGCGATGGTCGGAAACGGAATCTGTGTGTACGAACCATGGGCGCGTGTGCTAGAGAAGATCAATAAGACTCTAGTAGTCTGGGAAAAGGGCCACCCAACTATGGAAGGACGAAGGCTGATAGCCCAGATGAATGATTGGGGGATATCACAATACCCGGCAAAAGTTCAAGGGATGCCGAAGGATGTCGAGGACCGAATGGAGAAGAGGGTCAGAAAGTTCTATGGGCAGAGAAGACAAACCCAACAGTGAACAAGGAACGATCTATGCACCGTTCGCTGCAGAGGAAGAAAGCTGCTGGATATCAAGGCGAGGAACGAGCAATCAACGTCATGTGGTTGAAGTCATATCTAAAATAATGCGGACACTCGTGTACTTATCCTACATGTTTTCCAAGACATTGAGCTGAAACTTGGAATTTTGACTCAAACCCAGTCTGATTCCAGCTCTCTAAAATTACACCGTTCTATGCTACAAATCCAATATGCCAGTTATCGTAAAGTAAATGTCCTCGTAAGAAACGTGAAGATACGATGAATCATGCAGTAGGCAGCAGGCCGCGCAGCGGTCAATGAAGGAAGGATGACAGCGCTTGTCGTGGCGGCAGCGTTCCCTGCAAGCAAGGGAAGAAGCAAAGGACGATACCAATATCAGAGGATAGACCTGCGATGGAGACGGAGGATGTCGCGGCAGAAGGGTCGCTGTGACGATGCGCTGGGGATATCCGTCACCGATAAACTGGCACTGTCTTCCGCCAACACGCTGACACTGTCCCGTCGCCAACGCGCTGACATATCCGTCGCCGATGCACTGACGCTGACACTGGAACTGCACTCGTCGCAAGCGTAGCCGTAGCAAGGAGACTAGACGCCTCTTCTGGCGAGAGAGTGGTAGTGGCAAGCGTGAGCCGATGGTACTGGCGGGAATGGAAATCGGAAGGCGTGAGGGTGACAGGACGGTAATCACGCTGGGAGCGCTGGTTTCTGTGGCTGAAGTCTCCGCGGTGGACTCTGCACTCGTCGCGTCTCCACTGGCGTCTCCACTTTCCGCCACCATTCGAACCAGATCCTTTGTCGTTGTTCGATTCGGTGCCATTCCCGAAGATTCCTCCGCTTACACCTGTAGCGTCGATGATTGAAAGGGCGTCCTTCTCACTTGTGCATTGTAGAAGCTTTGCAGAGTCATTAGGGCGTGAATATCTAAGGAATTGATCGACTTACTGTTCCGTTTGAGCGAATAGAGGGTATGGAGAAACATTGTGATGCGTCGGGGCAATCGGTGGTCGACCATGCATTGTTACCGCATTGTGCGAGGGCGCCTGCTATGCAAGCGATTTCTCCCGCTGAATCTCAGGTTTAGTTCAGAGTCAATGGGAGAGTGAAAGCCACTTACTCGTGCAAGTGTCATTGACCGTCAGGTTCTGGAAAGCAGCATTCTGAGTCTGCGCTGCGAGACCGTTGGCCTCTAGGGCGGCGGAGTCAACAGCAGGAGCGGCATAGGCCACAGAGAGTATAGACAAGGTGGATGCGAAGAGCGTGAATGAGAACATGTCGTCAAAGAAAATCTAGCAAGTGAGGGAGCACCGGGCTCAAGTGGAAGAGCGGATGGGGAGAATGAGAAAGCCCAGACATCGGAGGCTCGCTTATAAAGACCGTGAACACAATACAGAACAATAGCCAGGGCGCGGTTGCACATTGCTTTGTACAAAGAGCGAACAAAGGCCATTGTGGGCTATTTTAGGAAGTGCCGTCCGGCATTGAGACCCTAACCTTAGATCAACAGTCGTGGGAACTACAAGTGTTACATAATACATCCTGGGCAAATCTGCGGACAGTCCATCGACACCGACCAACGTCCTGCTCGACCCGACCTCAAGATGGTGAGTTTTCATGCCCGCTGTACGAGGCAGATATACCGTTTCTGTGGCCATTGTCGTGGAGGGATAGCCTAAATTTTGGCTGGATGCGGTGGATGCCCTTGGATGACCCGCGATACCCAACTCGATGCTAACGACGCCGACAGACAAAGAAAAGAAGAAATGGCGGCCGCAACAAGAAGGGCCGCGGCCACACCACGTTTATGCGCTGCTCCAACTGCTCGCGCTGTGTCGGCAAGGACAAGGCCATCAAGCGCTTCACCGTAAGGAACATGGTCGAGAGTGCTGCTGTCCGGGATATCAGCGAGGCATCCATCTACCAAGGTGCGTGTCCTCATCTATTTTCCTCTCTTTTCCTGACCGTCTTGCAGAATATGCCATTCCGAAATTGTATATCAAAATTTGCTACTGCGTCTCGTGCGCCATCCACTCACATGGTACGCCTCATCTAGGTTTTCCATTCCATACCATACTTATCTATGGTAGTTGTTCGTGTACGTTCGCGTGAGGGCCGCAGGAACCGTGCCCCACCACCACGAGTCCGGTGGAAGGACGGAAAGAAGGTCAACCCCGCTGTCGCTGCTGCTGAGGATGCCAAAGCCGCCGCTGCCGCAGGAAAGGCATGAGTTGTGTTATTCTACATTACTGTATGCTGTGTACCCTGCTATAGCGATCTCGTTTCCTCCGATTCCCTTTTCTGTGTGGCAAGTACTGTCCGGGCGCGTCGACATGGCGCAGCAGTTGGTAAAACTCCGTTTGCTGCGAATCTTGCTGTCAGAGTTCGCCTCGGTTTGTCCATTTGTTCCTGTTGACTCTTTACTTCCAGATATGTAATTTGCGTTATAGGCCGCTCTTTGTCCTCACTGTATGAATGTGGCCGTCTTTGTTGTACCTTCTTAAATGGTAACGTGGCGATTTCTTTGCTTCTTTACCCCGCCGCTTACCGGACACATAGCATCTCTTCACTGTTTCACGACTTGCTACAGAAACATTGGTTAGACTTGGTCGTTTTCAATGATGTAAATTGTGCTAATGCAACAATTAGATTCCTCACGCAACAGCCGCCGAACGCTCTCTATCAGCTCCGCCCAGCGCTATAGTCCTTGGCCGCGCTGCCATTAACACAGCTCATTGTGATGAGGACGTGCACTGCACACGACCTGACGGTCGACATCACACATCTGTACGGAGACGAGCCGCCTATTCCAATTGGTCCCCATTTATTCAAAACCGCAGGTAGCTCATCGTCAGTAAGCACAGACTGTAACAGGGCCTTGGGCCGCTCTAACCCATGTATAGGAGATTCCGGTTCCCCTTGACACCTTTCCAATTCTCCTGCAACGTCCAGGTGCTGTCTGGGCGAACAGGCTGTCCTTCATTCATTCTCTATATCCGATTCGGCAGGTTGGGCGTCATTATGAGCGCAAACTGAGCTTGGTTCGTCGCCCCAGTGGCTTCGGGCAAAGACTCTTCGTGACGACGGCTCCATTTGCCTGGAGCGTCCATTCAGAGAAAGTGTTCACACGCTTTTTCGGTCCCTCTCCATCACTACAAGCAAAGTACCTCACCCTCTTCATCGATATGGCCGAAGCATTTGCACAGCGCGCGCATGGCCCTGATTCTTCGATAAACGCCTACATGAGTCGCGTCCTGAAGGACTTTCTTCGCTCATCCTCCATACAGCTTGACCTCTCCCTAGAAGAGATTGCCGAGATTCCTTTAAATGGTTCGTCCTCTGGTATATTCTTGTGGGTCCTAGTTCGTCGCTCCGCTACTATCCTGTGTTCAGTACTGATCCCTCGTCTAGGAGTGCGTTACTAATGCAGGATATCAGCTCATCGTCACCGTCGAAGATTTCAATCTTCCGCTCATCAATTCAACACCAGAAACCCTAAAAGACATCGTTAACGCGATCTTCTTCCGCCTTGTGCGCCCCATCGCCAGTGGAATTGACGACCAGGTCATTGCCGGCGGGATAATATTGGGCAAACCTGTCTCTGATGAACCATCATGGGCTCGGGAAGCGTTTCCGCTCGGCTTCTCTTCGACAGCATCGCTTGCGATATTTCACATGAAGGCTGCGTTCATGGCGCGTTTGGCTATACGTGGGACGAGGTCACGGCGCTGGCTGGTGAGGTCCTCCCAACGGCCGAACAGCGCGCACGATGTTTGGGAGCGGTTCAAAGCAGCTGTGCGAAGTATCATGATCCTGAAGGGAAATATGTCGAATACTAGGTTGACGGTGTCCTCACCGCATTGCGGGAGCAGAACGGATTGCCTGCTAGGTTCCCGAGCCCAGAGCCTCTTGATTTAGGAAGTGACTACGAAGACCACTAGAGCATGGCCACCGTCTCTGGTATTCACTTTCATCACATTTGTAGTCTGCACATACCTAGTACTATACGATGCACTTGATATGATTCACATGTTTCGTTTCTGGGAAAGCAGTTCGAACCAATCCTGAATTGAACGGTTGCCGTCTTCTCCGAAAGCTGCGTCAAGCGTACTTACTGCTATGGTTGCCCTCATAGCACGTGGCCACGGTCTGATTTCCCCTCCATAAGTACGTGTCGAATTTGATGAAATGTCCATGACAGTTCGGGTGTTCTGAAACGGGATGGAGAGAGGACTCACGTCGCGATGGCCATCCCTCTTCAGCTCCTGCCATCATGTCAACAGGGGTCTCCTCGTTTCCTGAAATCCCAGTGGATATTGCTCGCAAAATTCTCGAGACGACTGCAGTCCACGATAGGAATGACGCGTGCCGCCTCGTCCTTGTCTCCAAAACGGTACATACCTGGTAAGCCTTCCATCCAGTTAATAGCTTAACTGATCCTTAAATATCAACAGGATCGAGCCCCTCATCTATCACTCTATCGTGATAGATTGTGGCTCAGCGGCTCTCCGACTTGCACATGCATTTCGTTTGCGAGATCGCAATGCCCAGACATTCATCACCAGATGCGTTAAACAGCTCTGCGTCTATTATGACTTTAACTATGAGGAGGAAGACCTCTTCTGCCTTTTGGAAATTGCCATAGACGCCGTCTCTATAGTGTGGTGGTGCAAAACCGCCGCCCTACTGCCGTACATCGACAGGCTTCGTCCCGAATACTTCTCTTTCGCCGACTTGACTCTCGAAACGGTGGATACCCTCCTTCCCCACAGTATCACGCATCTCAACGTCATATTTCGTTCAAACAAGGCCTGGATGGCTGAGGATTTCTCTGCCCAATCCGAGTCGTCCGAGTCGCTCTGGAGAGGCGTCTTTGCGCGATGTCCATTCCTAACGCACATCATGTTTGGCTTCTACCTACCTGATCCACCACCTTGGGCGAGTCACTTCGCACAGAGCGTGCTTTCCAATGCGCCGTCCAGTTTCAAAGCTTTAATCATCGAATTGAAAACCTCTGGAGGTCCGACTCTGGGATCACCTCTGGATTGGACCGTATCGGATTTTGGTGCTTCCTTGGAGGACCCTAAATTCATCATCGTGGGCCCAGAATGCTGGCTTTCGGATGTAGAAGGAGTGGCCTGTTATCAGACCGGACCAGATTGGGACTATTGGGTATATATGCGGGGAAGGGATATTTGGGAATTCGCGGATGCTCAGCTTTGTGCAAGGACCGCCAAGACGACGGACGACGCTTCGAAGAACTGAAGGTAAGGATCTCCATTTCCATTGTCGTCGCATGAGCTATTGTTAAAAGGCTTGCATAGCGAGCTGAAAACGCGGTTTGTCTCGTACGATCTTCATCAGCAAAACAGCTAACGCGTCTTTCCCGTCTTTTTGGTCTTGCCGCAAGCTCAAAAAGACCAAAAAGACCAGAAAGACCAAAAGTCTTGCAGAAGCCAGGTTACAATTCTTGTTGGGATTTCTGAAATCTTATGCAAGACGAACTCAGTCTTTGACAAGACGGGTTTCACCACATCTTTTGCGTCTTGCCGGGTTCTCGAATTTATTCTTACACGAAATATTATATGAAATCGATATTCATTGCGCAGATATGTACCTGATAAACATATACTAATAATATACTATGTACCATACTCACCGTGAACGCAGCACCGCATTCAAATACCTTTCCTTGCCACTCCCGCATCCATGACCCCTTCATCCACTGGCCGGTCATCGTTGATCACCGCCTCTCACGGTGGCTGCCATCGGTTAAGCGCTCGTGTCCGGAACTACAACCATGGTATCAGAAGATGGACAATATGTCAATGAAAGAGGGCGACGTACGGGTAGGATGAACCAGTCACTGCTGAGATTTCCAGAGCGTGAAGGACTGTGAAGGGAGTCAGATGGATAAAAGCATAGAACTGGGTGATACGCACATCTTGTAAAACGATGTCCTCAAGGGAAAGGACTGCATGGTAGCAAGTTAGTACGCCAGGCCAGAGATAGACAAAATAGACACACACCAGGAGAGTACATGCATCCTTATCGGCATCATAGCCGCCACCTCTTCTTTTAGTGTCGATGTCCGCATCGGCCGGCGGGATTGCTTGTTCCCTCGTCCAGGTCTGGGTGCGATTACTTGTTTCCTTGTCCGAATCTGCGTCGTGTAGCGCATGTGGACGTAGGCGCACGCGTCGCTGGTAGCATCAGCGTTGAAGCGTAGCCTTGGGAGGGTGGGCGCACGCTGGAGGTGTTGGAGGGAGGGAGGCAAGAAAGAACTGGCGGCCTTTGAAAAAAAGGAAAGTGAACATTCACGTGGCCGATTGCGTCACTGGCGCGCACGGACCACGCGATCGCTTCCAATTTTGTCCAAGTCCTCGCACTTGGTCCTGCCCACGACGACAAAGAAAGACTCCAACTGTCTGGAATTCCCGGGACCAACCTCGGCCATCTCCCTTCCCTTGCTTTCATTGTTTCTTCCTTTCTGCATTGCGAAATCGCACGACGGCTTATGGCGACGCGTAAGCCCACCCCCATCGCAGTACCTGCAAAATTTGAGCGCCGTTGCAGATGGAGGCGGCATCAAAATGCGCCATACCTCACTGCCACGCCGAGAGTGGCGTCAAGATGCTGATGGGGCATAGGATTTGGTGTTGCGCTATCTGCGGGTACGTTTGTATCCCTCCGTGCGAGCGCTCTCGGCGTGCTCACAACTTCAGATCTCAACTGCCGTATCCGCTACTTAGCAGCGCCGCAAGTTTGTACCGCGATGACGTGTCGACGTCCATGCCCTTGACCCCACCATTGACTGGTGTTTTTGTCGGGCTCTACACCAGTACGTGTACTACCCACAACAAAACCACCCTCCGCGTCCAACGCTGTCTTCAATAACGCAGTTTGACTACACGACATTGGTCCGGCACAGTCCAGTCCGCGTACGCTTAGTTTCTTGGGCCTCCCAGCGTTGACTGGCGCGAGATGTGCTCTTTCGGAGTCTTTGGCGTAATGTGCTTATGTGACTCGAATATAACTTATGTTTTTTCTCAAATTTGTGAACCTGTGGCAAGAACAAATTAAGACAGCAAGAATAAGAATAGTCGGGAAGCTACAAGACGGCAAGAGAAAGACTGAAAAGATGTCGGCCTGCAAGAGCAAGACCGGAAAGATTCGCGCCGCAAGACTAAGACTCGGAAAGACGGGCCGCGCAAGACCAAGACCAAAAAGATGTGTTTGCTGTTTTGCTGATGTTCGGATGTCGTTTCCTATACCTACACCTGAACGACATCCAGAGGTGGATGAGGCTCGGGTTGGGAAGCGCGTTCGGTCGGTTCTATCAAGTCAGTTAAGGGATTTCACCGGCTGGAGGTCGTACAGACGGCGCTGCAATTGAGTAACGGAGTAGATTGGTTCAATACATACATGAATATATACTTCTACATAAATAAGAGTCCATGGTTAAACTACAGTGATTGCAATGATTCCAAGACACCAAGCTGTAAGCTGCACTAATGCTTCTTGCATCTGGAAATGCCTTCTGGCTACATAGAGCTCCAGGAGAAGGGCAATTCTACAGTAGTGTCCGTTTTCTATAGGTTCTACCAGGGAATATGGGAGGATACCAGGAGAGTGCGGCATGCGCGAAAATGATGGTGTTCGGAGGCAATGCGGTGATCAAGCCGTGGAATGTTCCGCATATGGCTATAGCACCCGTAGACCTGTAGTCTTCCGTAGTGTGTTTCCTTCCACCATCATCTCCCTGCCACAAATCCGAATCGAATGACTACACGGATACATCAGGACTAATCATTTTTTTTTTTGCTAAGTCCGTCTAGTTGCGTGCCTATAACTGCAAGACTCCAGTCACCCACCGTACCGTGATGCTTTCTCCACCTCCCACCATCAACTTGGAATGCATAGGTTCGACGGCTCCGTACGATGACCGTATCAAATACGATAGGTGAGCCACTCCATCTCTAGCTTGCTACACTTGCTGACATTGCCAAAGGTCTTGCGAATGTTAAGCGCCTTCCATCGCTCGGATCATCCACCTATTCATACCGGTACTCACGATTATCGCCGTTACCGCCTCGTCCGCCTTCACCGTCACTACCATACAGAGCGGTATGCTCTCAGGACAATTTATGGCACAACAACCTACATGAATCGGTGCCGGAGCCCGGGGGGTACCGTTGCCTGTGCGCGTCGCGGCGAGGGAGAAGGCCCGCCCGTCTGGCACCCAATCATCTACTTTACATATCGCACATGTACATACCTCAATAACAAATGATTTCAACCACTCTTTACGCTCCTTTACTGTCTCGAAAATATTCTTCTCAGCAACCGACGACGCTGCCAACCATACTGGCAAGGAATATCGAGGGCACCGCCGGTGGGCACAAAGGGACCAGCAGTGTTCCAGCTGGACCCCGATAGAATGACTGACCCACTTGCAATCAGTAGTCTCATATGCTAGTAGAATGATAGCACCATACATTGGTAGAGACAGGTACGGCAACTACGGTAGAACAGCCTGTTCTATGTAGCTCTATGTAACGGGGGTTGATCTACGACTGCTATAGGTACTACCGGGGTACTGTAGAGCTACATAGAGTGTATGCATTTTCCAGATGTGCTGACGGGAAAATAACGTTTTTGAGTTTTCTTCGGTTTGAGATAACGTTTGGATCGTCTTGCCAGAACACAGATTCCTGCACTGACTATGACGACCAAGACGTGCAAGTCACCAGCAATTGCCTCCCCATTCTCATCGTTTTATCCAAGGATGTGGCGCTCAAATTGTTTGGATTGCGTGAGCTCACGTGATCGGTCCTGAGAAAGCCCCGCGGAGTTTCAAATATCCGACCCACATATACCAGAATGAACGACTTCCTCCCCGACGCGTTCAATTTGCTAGCCTATCCGTGATGCCGTCTGTGCACTCTGTGCATTCTGGTACGACGCGGACAGCTTTCATCTTGACTTGTGCTAATAAAGCAATCAGATTCCTCAGACACGACTCTTGTTGACGACCGTGTAGAATTTCGAATTCTCTCGCCTTCGTCGAGGCCTAATGGCAAGGGAGAGGTCGTCAAGCAAGGAAGAGGTCGTCAAGCAAGTGTGGTCTCTAGTACACTCTCCCAACAGACTTTTCCCGGTTTCGCTAGGCCGCCGTCCATGCTTTCTCTAGACCAGTGCTACCCAATTCCCCCGGAGCCCCTACTTGATATGGAGGGCATGTTCATCGATGCCCGCCCGCCCATTTCGTCAGGCTCATATTTCGTTAAGACCGTTGGTGATGAACCAGTAAGTGGCGTCAACTCGAGACTTAGCCTACTGTAGTATTTCGACCATAGGTTCACAGGGTGTGACCTGTGACCTCATGAACATGTTAAGTAGCATGTTCATGGTGGCCAAAAGTGTGTGACCTAAAAAAATTATGTTCATTGAGATTTTTAACTTTCTGCTTTTTTAGCTTAATTTTACCTATAAAGTAGATACAAACAGCAGAAATAGACAATTTTCATCCTAAATAGAGCAAAATGAAAGAAAAAACTACTAAAATTGGGCCGAAGAAGCAAAATTTAGATTAAGTCAGATTTGTGACCCATTTTAGACATGTTCACAGAGCCTTGTGACCTAGTGACCAACTACAATTAGGTTCGCATCATGAGGCCTTGTGACCTGTGATGCGAACCTATGGTAGTAATACTACAGTAATCTGAATGTCGTGTAATATATACCAAGTCCCTCCGCCGTTTTCCACTCGTTACTGCAATGCGAGGGCCCGATATGCGTCAACAAGTTGCCTTCGTGCACTCGCTATGCCCCGCTCGACGATCCAGCGGCGATACTCACAGGAAACTGAGCTTAGTTCGACGACCTGCTGGCTTTGGGCAAAGGACGTCCATGTCTACCGCGAGCTTTTCTTGTGAAATCAATTCACAGGATATCGTTACTCGACTTTTGGGTCATCGCCTTCCTCCTCGCTCAAGCACCAGTATCGTCGATATGATGTGCGCATTCGAGGGGACTGCAGAGAGCTTCGAAGATGCGATGAACGGGTACATGGATTAGAGATCAACGAGTCACCGAGTCACCAAGTCATCTGGTGACTCGACTCGCGTCGGGCACGTCGGCGTTCGCACTCGCGTGACTCGCGAGTCACGGAGTCACGAGTCTGGTCGCGAGTCTGAGTTTCGGTCTGTCGACCACGAGTCATCACACGGTGACTCGCAAATATTTAGAGATATATTTTAGTTGAATTTACAAATTTTTTGCAAGTCAAACGGGCCCTTGCGTCGCTCAAACGAGCCATGCGCGACTATTTCGCCTGATCCGGCGATCCGGCCCGAGATCCGAAGCGACGCGTAAGCGTCTGATCGGGTGGTTTCTCTCTCTTGTAACCACCACCACGACCACCTGGGGAGCGACGATTGTCGCCCCCGCTGCTCTGACGATTGTCAGGCAGCCTGTGGGGTGTGTCTTTGGCCTCGGCTTTGTGCCGGGCCTGCTGCTGCTGGCTCTGCGCTAGCAGCAGAGCTGGAGCACCACTGGACTACCTACGGACACTCGTTGCTCGACTTCAGGTCGGCGACGACGCTATCGGCGCTCGACTTCAAGTCGGCGCCGACATGACCGACGCTCGACTTTGAGTCGGCGTCGATAGGACACGTAAGCCCCGCAAACGGGCAGCACACGATCCAATCACCGGATTGCCGACACCAACTGGATTGCGGTGCCGACGATGGATGAGAATGAGGATGACGACGA
Source organism: Hymenopellis radicata (assembly GCA_015501595.1). Classification (NCBI taxonomy): domain Eukaryota; kingdom Fungi; phylum Basidiomycota; class Agaricomycetes; order Agaricales; family Physalacriaceae; genus Hymenopellis; species Hymenopellis radicata. The sequence continues at coordinate 97 of JADNRX010001224.1, read as the reverse complement.
CGACGACACGATGATGATGCGATGAGGAGGGGGATGCGATGCGATGAGGCGGATGACGCGAGATGGACGCGACGACGAGTCGTTCGGAGTCGACCAC
>JADNRX010001223.1:0-12455 GCA_015501595.1 Hymenopellis radicata | reverse complement strand
GATCGTTCAGTCGCGCGCGGAGCGGATCATCGCGAGGACGATCGCGAGGGGAGATGTCCTTGTAGGGCGGCTAAATGACGACATGTTGGATGAAAAAGTATACATAGCGCGTCTGTTCAAATAAACCCTGTAGATATTAGGCGGGCGGATTCCTAAACTCCTCCAGGCCCTTCAAACCGTTTTCAATGAGGTCGATGGCCTGCTTTCCCTCCAACGAATACCCCGGCAGGTACTTGACCCCGAACTGGCCCGCGGTGTTGTCATACGTCGTGTCAGGCTTGGACAAGCACAGCCCACAGAAAACCTGCCGGATACCCTCTTCCATGTTCAGATACGGGAAGACCGTCTCCACGGCGCGCCATTCGTCTGGCGTCAGCACCTCCCTACCCAATTTGAGCACCTCCGCATTGTTCGGCCCCAGGAAGTCGGTTGTGATGCCTATGCAAGCAAGGCCGACCAACGGTTCCTTATGGACCGCGATGCTGAAGGAACTATGAAGGGCGATCGCATCCCACACGAGTTGCAGGTCCGCGTCGCTGAAGCTGGGATCCTGCGTGCGCAAAAAGTCACGCGCGGCGTTGGCGCCATCGACTTCGAAGCGCTTGTCGGTGGACACGAGCTCCCCAGTTGGGTCCCAGCCAAGGTCATGCATGATGATCGCGAGGACGAGTGTGGAGGCGGACACGTCCGTGAACGGGGCAGCTTGGGGCCGATGATGAGCGCAAAGTAGGCGCTTCGCATGACGTGGTTGGCTACCACGGGCGTGCTGTGGCTGTCCATGTATGCCAGTGCGGCAGTGATCGTAGGAGACGATGGGAATACGACTCCAGCGATGGGTTGGGAGGTTCTGTCCTTCAAAGTAGAGACATGGTTGAGAATATCAGGAGGCTTATATGCGTCCACAGAAAAGTGGGTCGACCAACCTTTTCCGCAGGAAAGCTCCGTATCAGTAAGCGCCTTACCTGATGCATTGCGTCGAGGACGCGATTTCTATGGGCGGGACGGACGTGTCATGATAGTTCTGACCAAGCTCTGATCATGATTGACAATCCGCCATTCAATTCGTATCGTTTCGGAATTAATCGGGCGACCTCCGCGTCCTTGAGTCTCGAGAACCCGGCGAAAGCCCTTGAACGGTCTGCCATGAACGAACTCGTTGACTTCCCAAGGAGAATAGTGAACCTTGCAACGCGCCCCAAAGGTTTGAACGTGGGAACAGAATAAGCCTGTGACTCTGTTTGCTAGAGGAGGAATGAAAGGGGAGAGACTGTCTGGCAAGGGAAAACCAAGAACTTAGTTCTTGGTTGTTGTCGAAGGCTCGGCGCCGTGAACTTGAGAAACGGTCACGTGAGGACAAAACCTCCATGGGAGCAGCGTGTGGCGATGATGCCACCTGTAAAGGACCAAACCGAGACTTGAACATCGGTGAAAGTGAAGGAACCCGGGGGAAACGAACCAACTTCCTCCACCAACGCTGAAGGGAGTAGCTGGGTCGCAAGGAGGGCGGGAAAAACGCTGAATGACGAGGAGGAGTACGGAGATTGAGATGTGGGGTACATCCATGTACTCGTTATTCCACCCTGTCGTGTTTTGAGCCCGGCTCCAGAACGACTGATAATCTCCACTCACAGAATTCGCCGCAATGAAGCCAACTGCAATACTTGTTGCACGCGTGTAGTAAGGTTCGGAATTAGCGACGCATCATTGGTCCTTATCCGGAGCCTCGGACGGTCCTACGCGTCGGGCCTCTACCACTGGAGACTCTATAATCGACTCGGCTCATAGTGATTAAGTGTGTTGTGGTCGTTTTCCGTAGTCTGCCTATGCTTATAGCCACAAGCAAGTTACATTTATAGCTGTTCATAGTAAATGACCAGCATGTTGCCGATGAAAAAGTATGCATAGCGTCTGTTCAATAAACCCTGTACATCTACAGTATTCAACTTATTTCCTAAACTCCTCCAGGCCCTTCAAACCGTTTTCAATGACGTCGATGGTCTGCTTTCCTTCTAACGAATACCCCGGCAGGTACTTAACCCCGAACTGGCCCACGAGATTGTCATACGTCGTCTCAGGTTTGGACAAGCACAACCCACACATAGCCTGCTGGATGCCCTCTTCCAGGTCCATGTACGGGAAGACCTTCTCCACAGCGCGCCATTCGTCTGGCGTCAGCACCTCCCGACCCAATTTGAGCACCTTCGCATTATTCGGCCCCAGGAAGTCGGTTACGATGCCTATGCAAGAAAGGCCGACCAACGGTTCCTTATGAACCGCGATGCTGAAGGAACTATGAAGGGCGATCGCATCCCACACGAGTTGCAGGTCGGCGTCGCCGAAGCTGGGATCCTGCTTGCGCAAGAAGTCACGCGCGGCGTTAGCGCCGTCGACTTCGAAGCGCTTGTCGGTCGACACGAGCTCCCCAGTCGGGTCCCAGCCAAGGTCATGCATGATGATCGCGAGGACGAGTTTGGAGGCGGAAACGTCCTTGAACGGTGGCAGCTTGGGGCCGATGATGAGAGCGAAGTAGGCGCTTCGCATGACATGATTGACTACCACAGGCGTGCTGTGGCTGTCCATGTATGCCAGTGCGGCAGTGATCGTAGCAGACGATGGGAATACGACTCCAGCGATGGGTTGGGAGGTTTTATCCTTCAAAGTCACAGACATGGATGTAGTGTTTAGTGAAGAATATCAGGAGGCTCCTATCGTTTATATGCATCCACAGACAAAGTGGGTCGATCAACCTTTTCGGAAGCAAAGTTCTATCTCAGTAATCGCCTTACCTGATGCATTGCGTCGGGGACGCGATTTCTATGGGCGTGACGGACGCGTCGTGATCTTACGACCAGTTCTGACCAAGCTCTGATCATGATTGGCAATCCGCCATTCAGTTCGTATCGTTTCAGAAATCATTCGGGTGACCTGCTCCGCATCCCCGAGTCCCACGAACCCGGTGAAGGCCCTTGAGCGGCCTGCCATGGACGAACTCCTTGACTTCCGATGGACAATAGTGAACCTTACAACGCACTTGTCCAGATGGTTTGAACGTCGGAACTGCCAACGTAAACTCCGCTAGGGTTCTAGGATTTTGCTCACTGTGTTTATATGATACATGTACCACCCATTACACCAGTAAAACCTAGATTGTATATCTGAAATCAGGGTGGCGGTCACCAAGTTCTATCCACGCTTTCGTGTCGCCGTCTGGTATATTTTTGATATGGAGCGAGTAGCGCCTCGCGTTGTTGTACCTTTCTCTTATTCATCCATGTTAGAAGAAGAGCGTTGCCAGCGGAGCCAACAGCAATGAAGGCCGCACTACAACAGATCAGCAGAGCGAACGCCGAGGTAAAAGAACGTACATACAAAACCAAATTTATGATCGTGGTTCTTGTGAATCTGGGTCCTTGAGATGTGGGGTACATCCATGTACTCGTTATTCCACCCTGTCGTGTCTTCAGCCCAGCTCCGGAATGACTGATTAATCTCCACTCACAGAATTCGTCGCAATGAAGCCAACTGCCAATACTTGTTGCACGCCTGTAGTAAGGTTCGGAATTATTCGACATCCATGCTGACAACACAGGCGGTGTCGCGTAAATGCCAGACGTGGCCAAGAACAAGGCGCCGTATGATACATATTTTCCCTCAGCCCTACGAACAATGAGCCACGATAGAAGCTAGATAGAAGCGACGACTTACTCAAGAAGATGGCAAATCCGATCAGCGCCAACGTTGCCACAGCTATGGTAGGTAGCGCTCGCGAGTTGTACCGATCGGACAAGAACGCAGAAGATAAGGTGACTTCAAGTATAGTATATGAGTATGAGAACAGAGGAAATGATATGATCGTTACCGAAAAAGCCAGCCGCGAAAGGACCCACACTAAGAAGTTGTGTCTTTATTGTGCTGAAGCCAAGCTGCTTTGACAATGGATGGCAGGAAAAGACCTAGTCCATACAAAGTCGTGCCACACATGTAGAAGACGATGAAAACGATGATCACATGCGGTGAGGTTATGGATCTGAAGACTTCTTTGAAGCTGAACGTATCGATCGGAACAATGGTGGTCGGTCCTTTTCTAGTCGTCGAACAAGTATCCTGATACTCGTCTCAGTAAAGGTAGAGCTGCTGCCGCGACGAGACTCACGCTTTCTCATCATCTGTTAATCCGATGACCTCTGCAGGCGTCGAAGGCGTGATAAAGAATCCAGCTAAGCCGACAAGGGTACTGAAAATGCCTTCCTGCGCATTGTCAACTACGCGTAAAGCTGTTTGACAAAACGAACGCACCAGTATGAAGATCCAGCACCAACCCGCTTTCCCGCCAATGCCATCCATGTTCTGAATAGCGGCAGCTAACAATCCGGAGAATGCTCCCGAAAGCTGGAGATTTTCATTTCATATTAGCCCCAAATGGACCGCAATGGGGTTCGATCACGTACGGAGGCCGCTGAAAAAAATATCGCGACACTGATGGGACAACTTCGTCAGATGATAGGCCGCAGTAAAGCACAATAACTAACCGTAGAGACAGCTCGGCCCGCGTGTAGAATCCTGAAAGATACAAGACGATGCCCGGGAACATGGGGCCCTCAACCAGTCCAAGGAATGCTCGTATCACGACTAGTCCAGCATAGGATGTCACCAGACCTACAACATGCGGTTACATGGGGCCAAGTGATCAAGGTCGAGGAGGGTCGAGGGATACCTTGCAAAGTGACAATGACACCCCAGATAGTGAGCAAAGTCGGCATCAGTATTTTAGGGCCTATTTTGCGAAGCAAGAGGTTGGCGGGGAGCTCGGCGAAAATGTACGGCCTGAAGAGAGGCGAAACCGCGTCAAGCATGAAGGAGGTCGGGGTAAAGGGACGAACACGAATAGAACAGTCACACAGACTTGATATTGATGATCTGTAAGTCCAAGATCCGCCTGGAGTCCAGCGACGCGTGCATTACCTGACCAGCAGGAGCGACTCAGCATACTAGTCTTAGAGAAAGGGATCCAGTACCGATGTTAGATCTGTCCTGTATTGGCGTAAGTGGAGCGCAAACCGCTCATTGAAACTTGAAACGCACCAGAAAAGACAGTAGATAATACATGGTCATGACAGGGAGTATAGCCCAGTCAAGCTTTCGAACGGCTCTTTTCTCGAGAAGGTCATCGGCATCAGTGACCTTTTCCAGAGACGAAGATGGAGAGCCTGTTTCGATGTGATGCTCTTTTCCGACGGACATGGTGTTCGGGCAGATGTAGCGGGAAGCCAAGTGCAAAGGTTCCAACGGTGCATTAAATAGCCAGGAATGATGACTCGTGGAAAAGCCCGACCCATCGGCCGAAGCATAAGCGAACACCCGATTGCACGATGACATGAACTCGTTTACAAGGTGTACTAATCCATAGGTTAACTAGCACTGCATCAGTCAACAAATAAAGGTATCGATGAATGAATAGGTAGACACCAGTCTGATCGCGGACGAATCGAGCGAGTCAGGACACGAGGACGTAGGGCGGCTAAGATCATTCTGAGTACTTAAAGTTGCAGGTGTAGATGGCAATGACGAATGGAAGGCTTATATAGAGTTACTTGTCGATTGTGACGTCGAGTGGGGGTATGGCTTGCCTATCGAAGGTGTTTGTCTTTTGTCAAAAAAGGATGGTCGCGCGAGTATTTCTGCGTAGATGTAGATTGGGAGCTAGTCTGCCGGAGAACTAGGTAGATATGATGGCGTCACACCTGACAAGGAGACCAGTGTCGGATCCGTCTCTCGATGCTTGCGTAGAACGAACGTAGGACGAGGGAACATGGATGAAACGATGAGCGGAGGCTGTTTTGCATAGCTGAAGGAAATATGAGCCTGAGGAATACAGGCAAGTCCCGAAAACGACAAACCGTGCAGCAAAGGTACTCATTGGCGACGTCGATCTCGATACAGGACACGATTGGCAAGACCAATCGGGATATCATAAAGTTCGGGAACTGCATCAGTACGAGCCAAAGGTGCATATGCGTCTCGCAAAGGAGCCCCAACATTGGTAGGCGGTATGTGGACGCGGCTGTCTGAAGAACGAGTAGGCATAAGAATTTAAGTCACACGCAAGGGATGACTTGTATTACCAGTGACGGCTCTGATTTCAGAGAAAGAAGGCGCCCCGTAGATAGCAAGCGCAGAATAAACAAGATACGCTAGGAGGACTAAAACAACTGAATAAGCTGGTAGTAACACTGCCCATTCTCTGAAGATAATGAGGTAAATAGGCGTCTGCGAAATCAAATGAATTACCTGCCTGTTAGGATACCAGGTTATTCCCAGAGAGACGATCGATTCATCGGGAAGGAGGGCCCACAAGAGGTAGAAGACGAAACCCAGAGAGGTTGATGTCCAGGCAACGAATCCATAGAATTCAGGCGCGCGACTACGAAATTCTGGAGGTGGAAGAGGCGGGAATGGTGCTAAAGGAGAGGTGGGTGATGTCGGTTGCTGCATTAGTCGAAGATCGTCTCGGTTACTTTCCAAACCCTTCATGAAAATATGGACATGGTGGTGGTTGAGAGCAAGAAGTCATAGTTTGAGCCGGCCCGCCAAATGTCGGCAACCAAAATTGAGCCGGCAATCAAATGTTGAGCTCAACCAACCTTGCAAGTTGCAACAACCAGCAATAGACTGTACAAGACTGTACAGTATTACTGTATTACTCTCATGCTCAGCCGTGGCTGCAGCTTTGAAGGACGGTCTCAAGTGTGCCACAAGAGACACCTCTACTTTGTACAGCCCGACGACTGCAACAACGCTTTGCGTTATTACTGATGCATGTTAGCAGAGGAACACGTTGAAAAGTGATGTATGTGATTATACTTATTGATATCAATTGAACTAATCATTCCCAACATCCAAGTAACCATGGTTGTACGAGATGCTTCAAGTGACAAGAACGTTGTCTTCCTGCTAACTGACATTGCAGCGTGGCTAGCGTTCCGCGTTGAATTCATGCGACGGATCACCAATCCTTTATTCAGTATACGTACTCAGGTCGCTGTACCCTGCCCTCCACACGACCAGTCTCTCTAGATCCTAATCACCTCGCTGCGTGCGTGGAACATGCGTTTCCTGCAGATGACGGGGTTCTTGCCCCATTCAAGGAACCTGCTATTCGCGTCTCTGCCCCACTGATATGGAGTTTCTTTGGCACCAGTCCCCGCCTATGAAGGTCGAATGCCGTCGGGTCTACGCATATACGGCTCAAACGTTCGCTACGGCAACAAGGAGAACTCCCATGACTCAACGCGTACGGTGATACGAACCCGTGTTGCCAGTATGTACAGCCTTCAGTCGCATTTTTCTATTTTTTACACAATCATCTTTGATGGCAGAAAATGGCTGTTAACCTTGCAATTGCGCGAACCCGTTTCTTGCGGCAGTATTGACGCCGCGTGGGATATAAAACCCATCGAGGATGAAACTTTCTTCATACCCTCGCAATGGACAAACGGCCAGCATCGAGACCTTTACACTTCTTCTTGGCAGGACGCAGGTTCCCCTCAATAGTTGTTTTTCTCTTCCTTGTAGCCTTTCTCGTATGGTACTGGACCTCCGAATCGCCATTGCCTCAAGTCTCAGTATCTTTCACTCCTCCGAAGCAGGATGTCCCACCTCCTCCGACCTGGGACTGGCTGAAAAATTGGGAGCAGAATCTGCCGCAGCACGACCTCCACGTCAGTCCGCCAGACGGCACCACTGGCCGCTACGTGAAATTTTCCAACCAAGCGCAGCAGCTCGGGTGGAACAACATCCTCAACGAGATGTAGGCTCTTTCTTGGCTTTTATTTTACCGCTTTTCCAGGTGCTGACATTCATTTCATGACAGATTAATGAACGCACATCTTACCCATGCATCCGGACGGGGATACGTCTTTCCTGACTATACATGGGCTGGGCACCACTACCCTTGGAGTTTTTCTGACGAAGAGAAAAGCCAACGCGAATGGCCGCCACATACCCCGCTCAATGCACTGATGTCGGGGCCTGTCGCTGGAGGCTCCTGGGATGTCAACGATACCACACCACGTTCTATATCGACCGCTTGGTTTGACGTCGTCTGCCCTCACGAGGAGCGACGTTATGTCCACACCTCGGACCTGAAGCAGGGCTTGGGAGATGAACCCGGCGATCGAATCGTCACCAAGTGGGCAGACTTTCTCCGCAACGCGCCTGAGCGTTGCATCGATATCGTCCCCTCCTCCGATGACGGCTTCCCTCAGATCTTCGACATATGGCTCTGGGGAAATACACGCCTACTTCCACTTTGGGATTCATTCTCATCGTCGCCAGTATCCCGCCTCCTCGCCGCATCTCCAATCGTGAAAGCTGCGGTGGACAGAAACGAGTACTTGTTCTTGCCCCGTACTCCTCGTCCGGCTGTTAAGGCTGGTGCGTCGGCATATGACCGCGTCCTTTCACTCCATATACGCAGAGGTGATTACGAGGGTGCCTGTAAACATTTCGCGACCTTGGAGCTCGACCTTCTACGGATGGAATCAACTTGAATTTCTTCCTGATCGATTCATTCCGCCACCAGGCGCTGAATGGGGGAAGAACACCCCCGAGAACTTCGAGATTTATATGCGTCGGTGTTTACCATCGCTCGAAGACGTTGCTCGGAAGATAAGGCATGCCCGCGACGATTACGGCGGAGATTTGGACGTCGTTTATATCTTGACGAACGAGAAGGGCGAATGGCTGGACGAGCTGATGGATTTGTTGATGAACGATGGCTGGTCTTCCGTGAAGACCAGTAAGGATCTTATCTTGGAGAGTGCAGAGCAGAAGGAAGTCTCGATGGCCATCGATATGGATATTGCGCGAAGAGCAGGTGTTTTCATTGGTAATGGGGTAAGTTGTGGCTTTTTCTCTGTTAATGGTACTGATTGTGCGATCACAGTGGTCCTCCTTCACGAGCAATATAGTGCATCGCCGCTTGGTCGACGGAAAGAGTCCAATGAGTGTTCGGTTCTATTGATCTCATCAAGTACTGTGGTGACGAATTCTAACCGGTAAGGAGACGTGATTAAGTATGAAAAGTCTACTCGATCTGATGAACATCTCCAGGGCCCGAACAAGACGGCCTTGGACGCGACCGGCTGACTGGCTGTAATAGTATTGTATGAACAAATGATAATAGTAGCCGTTAACGCTGGAATCCCGGGCCATGGATCCTCTCCTGATGTTTTTTGGAACTGGTGAACGGTAATAGGTGTGCTAGGTTGCACCCGCGTTTCGATGTATTCGAACGGAGTGTTTGATTCACCGGGCAATTTCTAATCTCGGTACAAGGAAGCAAGTCGCAAGTTCTCAAGGTCCGTACACTAATCTTCGTCTTGTCAAGTAACGGTTTCTGAAGATAAAAGCTATGTGCCGACCTCCACAAGGCTCTGACTCAGACACATTCTTTCTCCACTAAGCGTTTTCAGGCCCGGCAGTCATTTGGAGTCGCCCATCTGACGAGGATACGTGTTCCCCGAATTCACCTGGTAGGTTAAACATGGCTACCCATTCCCCGAAGATCTCTCGCCACACACCCACTCAACGCCTTAATATCCGGCCCCGTAGTAGGCGGCTCCTGGGACGACGATACCCCGTGCTCAATCTCCATTGAACTGGTTCGGCACCATCCCCCCCCCATCTCAAGTGCGCTCCATAAACTCGACGTACATCAAGAGGGCGCAGCGGCCACCACGGCGACGCTGTATCGATATCGCCCAAGACCCAGGGGACGGTATACCGCAGTTATTTGGCTCTGGGGCGACCCGCGCGTTTTAATCGCTCTGGGAAAACTGTTTCAAGTCTCCGGTTTCTCGCCTTTTGGACGTGTCTCCACTCGTTAAGAGCACTGCGGATAGTAATCGTCACCTCTTCCTTGGCTAAAAAAAAACTGCATTTGCGCAGAGGTGATTTTGAGACGGCTTTTGCGAACCGGTTTAGCGCACCTGAGCATGATGCTGAGAAGGAGGAGGTTTATAGGAGACGGTGATACCCGACTTTTGAGGAGATCTTGGAGAAAGTGAAGGTCGCCCAGGCGGCACACTCTGCACACAAACCCACCAAGGAATGCGCCTCCAAACCACTGATGTGATTCCCTCGCCACCACCTAACGCGAAAACGAGAACAACCAAACTTGAAAAACCGGATATGCTCTATGAATCATGAAAAATGTAAATGGATAGGTTCAAATTTAGGCAGCAGCAAGTGACCGTTGAGCCATTGCTCTGCAAGTAGATATTGATACACTACTACATAAAAGTCACCGTGACATTGCCGATAGAGCGAAGCACGCGTGGTGTAGTCCTCACAAGCGAGAGATAGGCGAAGAAGCACAAGTGACGGGTGTGCACATTGATCTCTCAGTCCTTGAAAAAGCAGATATATGGAACACTACGTATGAGCTTCAGTACAACTGTTTGCCTACACTCGCTGTGTTTTGCCGTGCCAGAGTCATTAAAAATCCCGACAGAACCCGACCTACCTACCTCGCGGTGGAGAGGGCAAGGAATGTACAGGAGGAAGATGTTGAAGTTGGCGCCGCGAGTAGAACAAATAATTGCCGGGATACAGAAGAATAAAAAAGTGAATGGTATGCCCAGCGATGCACCACGGCTTAACTACTACACCGGCTGCAGTGTGAAAATCTAGAATGCGGAGTGAAGGTCAACCGTGGCATCTAGGGGGGGGAGTCGCAAAGAAGAGGATAGCGGTCGTCGGCGCTCCAGGACATTGTGCATGCTCCCTCCGAGGATGAATGAAGCCCAGTCCGCGGAAAGCCGGACTCAAAAAAAGCGCGCAATCTCGCGTCTACCCGATGGCAGAAGGTAACCGCTACACCACCTCTGCCGCAATGTCGCCAACCAACCAGGATTAGGCACGGGCTGAAATCTATACATCAAACGCGACGTCATGCGCCACTAGCATCCTGCGGCGACGCTGTATCGATATCCAGGGAGTTATTTGATATGACAATGTGGCTCTGCGCTGGGAAAGCTCTTCCAAGTCGCCAGTTTCTCGCCTTTTGAACGTGTCTCCACTGCAATCGTCACCTCTTCAACCCGCTTGGCTGGAAAAAGAAGTAGGAAAGTTTGATCTATGACCGGGCCGGGTTTTGACGATGCATTTGCGCAGAGGTGATTTTGAGACACCGGTTTAGCGCACCTTAGGATGATGCTGAGAAGGAGGAGGTTTGTACTATAGGAGACGGTGTTTCCCTACTTTTGAGGAGAAGTGAAGGTCGCCCAGGCACAGTACCTGGACAAGATATATTTGATGAAGAACGAGAAAGGGATTGGCGTTGGAGAATGCGGGATGGGACTCTTGTGGGACTCTGTTGTGAAGAGTCAATATCTAAACTCGACACCAAGAGGGTTCGATGGCCATTGACATGAAAAATGCTAGCATGTTGGCCGGGCAAGGAATGTACAGGAGGAAGACTTGAAGTTGGCGCCGCGAGTAGAACAACTAATTGCCGAGATCAATAGGGATGTCAAAGCTGCTAGAAAGAGCTGCTACAGGTGCTGCTACGGTGAGTTGCTACAGTCACTGCTACGCGCTCGGGAAACGGGTCGGCAACATCGGAGCTTGAATTTCTTTGACCTCATTTCACGACGGTCATATCTTCCCTTCATTCTTCAGCCCGTAGTACAGAAAGATTGTCCGAAACGTAGCATGTATTTTAATTGAAACCATTCTCAAACAAACAGGAAGCCTATGAAGTGGCGTACAGACAACTTCAGGTGTCCGGCATCCTATCGGCAGATGGCGGTGGCAGTAGCAACTTTCGTAGCAACTCACCGTCGCAGCACCTGTAGCAGCTCTTTCTAGCAGCTTTGACATCCCCTATTGACGGCTTGAACACAAGAATAAAAAAGTATGTAATTGCTCAAACGTCGCTCCGACCCATAGCAACGGCTTAACCACTAGGCTAGACCGGCCGCAGTACAAACGTCAATAAGTATATTATCATTCCAAAAGGCGAACTGAAGGAGAACCGGTGGCATCCAGAGGGTGGGGGGGAGGAGCGGTCGGCGGTCCAGGACATTGTACATGCTCCCTCCGAGGATGAATGAAGATAGAATAATGAAGACCAGTCCGCGAAAAGCCGTACTCAAAAAATGCATGTAGACAGTCACATGGCAGAAGGTAACCGCTACACCACCTCTGCCGCCACTACTTACGAGCAATATCGCCAAGCAAGATTGGGCACTGGCTGAAATCTAGACCAAACAAGACTGGAACGCACTTCCTCTGCCGCCGAATAGAGAGTCGACGCTGGAAACAAGTATGGCGGGACTCTCGGAACAAGACCGACCTCATACCCGGGTCGTCGCTCCGGAAAGGTGAAACAAAATTCTGACGCAGACGTAGACGTTAGAGAAAGAATGAGCAGTGGGAGGAAAAAGTTTGAC
>JADNRX010001222.1:0-12459 GCA_015501595.1 Hymenopellis radicata | reverse complement strand
TCATCGAAGCTCGTCTCGGTCATCGCGGTCGTTTGAAGTTCCCGCGCACTATTGACTTGCCATTGTTCGTTGGCTAAGCTGCCAGCGGCGGCGGCTCATCAATGAGGGATACAGTCAAAGTGCTACGATCCTAACGGAAGGTTTTCGAATTGGGCGCCCAGAGCGTAACAAATCTGTTTTGGTGTCCCTCGCGGTAAACAAGGCCAGGGAGAAGCTGACCGCGCCTAACTTATAATCAACTTGAGGCCAAAATGGCAGACACAGAACAGCACATACTTTCAAGGCTCAAAACCAAATGTCCAGACCATGTAGCGAGTCCTACACATCAGGGGGTGAGCGGGTAGGTTAGAGGCTAGAAGAGGTGACGTACATAGATGTTGGTTGGACTGCTCCTTCGATATTGATCCAAAACTGAAATCGACGCGATATTAGACTCCAACATCTTAGTCCAATGTTTGCAGACACCTTGCCCGTCAGCTGACTGGATAGGTCACATATGATGACTGGGAGACCAAGAGGGGGAACAGGGAGGAAGGACCAGAGAGATACTGCTGATTTTCAGGCATGTAGCCAGCAATTTTGAGCGTTGCCGTCACTATGCAGGGCGTCAGAGGTATGATATTTACTGGCAAACCGAATTTTACGCACCAATCATCGATTCAGTTCATTCCAACTCCGTCGGCACCTCTACAACATTGGGGATCACTAAGGAGAGCTGACAATTACCGCCATATCTGTGCTCAACAGGCGCCCATGCGTCGCGGAATAAGAGAACATTGCCGGATATCAAAGGGCGTCTAGCAAGTATGCTGCAACCGTCGTTCCGCCGCATTTCCTGCTCTTGAAGCTAATAGTTGTAGGATGGTTGAAGCCGTCGACCAACAAACTGGGCAACATAGAGGGTCGCCAGAGTGCTAGCACGGCGGAAGACATCATGGGGGAACAGAGGCAAGCTACGGATGTCGGCCCGAGCCTCCGAGCCTTCTCAACTTCAATCGCACCGCACTCGAGCGTTCAATGTCTGAACGTACGCCCACTTCAGCCGCTCACTAGGTAGGCAAAGTTGTAACAGTGCGTCTCCGCGTACATATAACATTCATTCATTTGTCGTCATAAGAATGGCCACTGTTACTAAAAGACTATGGATCTTCAACATGAAGGATTCAACAGAAATGTAGGCCAGAAGCTGTTGAGAGAGAATCAAGTAAGATGGGACCGCATCAAAGAGATGACGAACGCACCTAAACTTTAAGCGGCGCGTACCCACTTCGGGGTGACCTCCAGCGGCGTCAACAGCTCCTGCAGGCTCTTGATTTGCTCTTGATGATTTCGGGCGACGGAACCCTGAGTCGGTCCCTGACCGTGTCCGCGTTCGCATTATCGGCCAGTGCAATCATGATGAAGCCGGAAGGTGTCACTTCGTATCTGGCTTTAGGCCAGATCTTTTTTGACTGGAGCGCTAGGTATGATATAATCCCTGAGCACATGAGGGATTCAAAATTCGCTCTCTCCCGCTCCGAGGTGGTTTTGGTGTCGGTCATCTCCGGGTTTTTGCCCATGCTTATTGCGAATTGTGGGTGGTGCTTCACCACTTCCTTGGGGAGGTGGAAACCGAACATCATTTCGTGTACCATGGTGCGACCTGTGAGTTCATCAGCTCCAGCAGTCACAAAGCCTTATGGTATACGAACGGGTAGATTGCGAAGGTCTGGCGCTTGGGTTCGGAAAAGGTGGGCGTGTTGGTGGTGGGTAGATATAAAGTGGGTTAAAGATGAACCATCATGGTCACGTGAGGCCACCATTGTTCGCCCAAAACGTCGATGCTTGTTATTGTTACTGCTTCAATCTTATTCCCTCCTCATGTAAAAAGGCCCACATCCATCCATATCTGGTCAAGCACTTATACTATCTTCTCAGGGACTCGCTTGCTCGTGCAAGTTATTGTTCTTCCTGGAGTATCTTCTGATGGCGACACTGCGTATTGTTCTTCTTGCGGATAATATCTCCTTCGATTGTAGCTCTTGCTTCATATATAAAGGTATCACTGTGCAGGGGGTAAATAACAGCAGCAGCTAAATAGATAGCCAAATAGTAAGCCAAATATGTCCTTTCACATTTACAAAACAGAAAAGTTGTCCTATGATAAATATATCCTTTGTCGTCTGCCAAATCCAAATGGCCCTAAATACAAAATTTGGCAGCCATCAAATCTTGATCGCCTGCCAATGACCAGTCTGCCAAATTTCATGTTTGGCCATTCATTTTGGCAGATGACAAAGAATATCTTTGTCATCAGATAAACTTTCTGTTTTGTAGATATGAAAGGACCTATTTAGCTTACTATTTGGCTATCTATTTAGCAGCCACTTTTATTTACCCCCTGCAAAGTGTATACTACTGTAATTGGTGTCAAGTCCCCCCCACTTTCCTCATGTCGATCGTCGACTCCAAGGTAGACTTTAGGTACGGCCCAAACTACGAATGGGACGTATACATTCGTCAGCCTTCCGAGATCCCCTTCCCTCCACCCTACAAAACCAAACCAAAGACGAAAGTCGCTAAATCCGCCATCTCTTCCGTCCGATATAATGTCCGTAAACCTGAAAGCCCTTGCCACGCTCTCTATGGCACCATTTTCCATGATCTCACCGAACCGTACGACAACATTTTCCCTCACATTCAGTATACGCTCGATTTGAGGGCACAACCTGATGGTAAATTCGCTGGAAGGCCGGGGCGTGGGCACAACCTTGGCGCTCATTTTGATGCCCTGTATTTGAGTGGCCGTCTACATCAGGCTTCCAGCGTCGTCCAGAACGAGGACCAAGACGAGGACTCAGTAATGTCAGATGAAGACGAGGAGGTTAAGGCTGACCCTTTGCAGGCTGCTGAAGCGAAAGGCGAAGGTAAGTCCTGATTGTCTTGTGATAAGACATTCTCTCATTCCTCGCTTTTACTTTTAGGAAAGGGCGGTCCTGACCACAACAACGGCGACGACCCTATTCAGCCTGAAGGCGACGTGGAACTCGTGGCGAACACGTCCGCCGGCAGTACCGTGACTGTTGTCGGCCCAAGGGTAGATTTGGAGTATGTACGAGGAACGAAACAAGGATTCGGGCCCATCGCCGAAGGTCCGTCCGTCAATGCAGGGCAATCGCCGGCACCCGCCATCACCCGCCTTCCATCCAATGCAGTAAGTCTCCACCTGGACCTATTACGCCAGCGGCCATCGCGGATCGTTCTGTGCTGTTGAGCCGACGCTGCGTGGTGATGCTGGTGAAGCACTTTATGTACCAGTATTTGAAGATGTTAAGTACGGTACCCAACTTGAATATGAGTATCGGATTGGAGTTCTACTTATTCATAATTTCCCCCAATTTGTGACTGCTTAGGAGCCCAATTTCAACTCCAGAAGAACTAGGATTGCTTCTGCCGCCGAGGTGACCTCACGTGGTGGAGTTTGCGCCGGAAAGTGCGCCACATATAACTTTTCTTGAGTTCCGTAAGTCCATAAGCCGCAGCGAATATGGGCTGAGCTCCAGACGGCAGTCCATCGAGATCACACAGGTCCCCGAAGACTGCTCCACTGCAATCTTCAGTCTTCTTGCCTTGTCAGCCTCTGTTTGTTTCTCACTGAACTGGCATGCTTTTTGTTGGATCTGGACACATTTGTAGGTGCACTGTAACTTACGAGTGTCGGTACTTAGCTCTCCGAGTCTTAACTCATAACACACATCTAGCAGGTTGGCCTTCTCGCCGCCATCATCATTACTTGTGTCCTTCGACTATCACTCGCAACGCGCTAAGTGTATCCAAAAGTGGTAAACGACGCCGCCGTCAAGGTGCGCTTGATTCCGGAAGCGCCGGTGATTAGATCAGGCGGGGTCCGCAAAGGTGACGAGAAACGAAACTTGGGGTTTCCTTGTTTCGTTCCTCGTCTATACCGGTAGATTTGATTCCTGACCTGGCTGTTCTCCATGCACGACTATCCCCCATGCCGCAGCCGAGTTACCAATCCACCGAACGAATTCGATTTTCCCGGAGAGCCGGTGTACAACTCAACCACCTGTGCCCCGCAATCGTGGGCGAATTCAAACGCATGCCTTCGCGCCAACTCTTGCCTACGGATAGCACATGGAACGACTTAATGTTGAAAAGGTGAATGTTTATTAGCCTTGTCTTTCAAAATGCTCCAACTAACTATTCAAAGCACCGACTACTTCCAAAATGCATATTCGGACCTATTCGTATATGTCGCGTATGTATTCGCCGGTCATCCGTACATGACCCGTGTCGTCGCCGTTGCTGGCGTAGGCATCTATTGGACCTATGGCGTCTTCATACCTGACGACGTGCCCAAGGTGGACGTCGATACCGGCGAGATGGTTGAGGGTCTTAAGGGTTATATGGATGTGTACCTGACCTTTTGCAAAGCGTTTCTATGCATATCATGAGGTCGGGACACCGGAATCGGACCAGTCGTTCACGAGGATTCGAAATCTCTATCTCCATCCTTTGGCATGCGATAACTTTTGATGAAACCATCGACCGCGTCCATGCAGAAAAGTTGAGGCTGGAGAACGAGAAATACGAAAGGGAAAAAAATGGAGCTGGAGTGGAGTTCATACACCTTTAAGGGTTCCGACGTCGTCGTTTTGTAATTTTCATCTTCGGTACTATCGAGAAGCGGTCAATATACTGAACTCCCAAATCTTCATCTCTTCTTCAAGCTACCATGCTTACATGCAGTGACAACGAAAAATTAAATTGGCGAGCATTTACGACAGGAGGGGAATGGACGATGTTCGAACGGGTCTGAGTCGGCGGCACTACGATGAGTAAACAAGATATACAACCAGCTCCTAACTCATGGCTCAGAGCAAGGTGTATGTAAGGAGTCAACAGACGCACCCAAACTTCGAGAAGTTCAAGGCAGTCCAACGCAACAAAACACAGGCCAGAAGCTGTTGAGAGAGAATCACAGTAAGAGAGAGATCACATCAAAGAAGATGACCAACGCACCCAAACTTTAAGCGGCGCGTACCCACTTCGGGGTGACCTCCAGCGGCGTCAACAGCTCCTGCAGGCTCTTGATGATTTCGGGCGACGGAACCCTGACCGTGTCCGCATTCGTATTATCGGCCAATGCAAGCATCACGAAGCCGGAAGGAGTCACTTCGAATCTGGCTTTGGGCCACAGCTCTTTCGACTTGAGCGCCATGTATGATACAATTCCTGAGCACACGAGGGATTCAAAATTCGCTCTCTCCTGCTCGCTGGTTTTAGGGTCGGTCTTCTCTGGGTGTTTGTTCATGCTTATTGCGAATTGTGGGTGCTGCTTCACCACTTCGTCGGGAAGGAGGAAACCGAACATCATTTCGTGGACCATGGTGCGACCTGTGAGTTCATCAGCTCTAGCAGTAGAAAGGCCTTGTGGAATACAGACGTGTAGATGATGGGGGATCTCGTCCCAGTTTGGAGAATAATATTAATGGGCGCGTCGTGGTTTAAGGCAGGGTGTCAAGCATGTCAAGGGTCGCTTTCAAGATTCACCATTATGATCATGTGACGCCAGCTTGCGCTTTGCATAAACCGTTTTAAATAATATTATTAAACCACTTGAACGACCTCTTAGCGACCTTCAGATCCACAGACGCGCAAGCCAAGGACATCATGAGCGCGCGTACATTGGATGCATTCAGTTCCTGAGAAAAGGAACTATTGTACGTATTGCAGTTGACGACTCGTTCAACTTGAAGAGCAGCGGGAGTTCACAAGATATACCAAAACTTCTAATCCCTGACTCAGGCCAAGACACATTACAGTAGCCAACAAACGCACCCAAACATCAAGCTGTGTGGACGCGCATCCACTTGGCCTTGATCTCTTCTGGAAACTGCATCATTTCCTGCATTCTTATGAGAACCTCCGGCGAAGGAACGCTTATCGTGTCGTCGCTCGTATTGTGCGCCAGCACTATCACCGAACCGGAGGAAGTCGAGTCTAATCTGACTCTATGCCACAGTGATTGTAGCTGCCATGTCATCGATTGTATGACCGCGCTACGCACACGGGCTTCACAAATCTCTCGATCGGAATACTTGCTCATCAGCTCTGCGAATGCCGGGTGTTGTCTGACCACCTCATCGTCGGGGAGGAGGAAACCGAAAAACATTTTGGGTGGTCGCATTTTCCGTGGTCACGAAAGCTGGGTTGATGTTAGTCTAGCTCAAAGGGTATCGACGACGGTTTCGAGATACGAACTTGTAGAGCTGTTGTGTTTTGGTTCGGAGGACAGTGGACGCGACTTGGTTGTGTGCTCGAACAGGGTCGAAACAAAACCATGACGGTCATGTGATTTACCGCTTTTTGCCTAAAACGTCGATGCAGGATGCCATGCGCCTAACAGGACGAGTCGGAACAACGTCAAACCGTTTGCGGTGTATTTCATCTTCAAGTAGGACAGCACTTCCCATGTTCTTCCATGCAGTTAACTTTCCCATGGGCTGGTCTCCTCGTCGACTGATGCTGTCGTTTCCTTCGTGCCCATCCGCAGCGGCCTGATTTCACACCTTCAAGTCTTCTTCAGTTTAACCTGGATATCCTGCATCGGAGTGACACTTGATGGTGGTAGATTACTCGGACATCGCGAGACACCAGGCCTGCCACAGTACCGCGTTTTCTGCATCTCGATGCCCCTCGATGCCCGCTGAAGACGAGCTACAAGTGGACGTGACTAAGAGGAGCACTCTTGAGGCTTGCATTGATCCCTGGAATACGCGCCATAGACAGTTCAGTTATGTGATAGATTCCAAGGCTGACACTGGAGAACATCTGTCACAATAATCCGTATCGGACGGTTCTGAGTATTGACATCGGCTTTCTTTAGATTCACCAACAGTCGGCATTCAAATCAACTTCTCTTTTGGATTCAATTGGCTGTTATGTCATTCCTCATATTGAATCTCTCGTCTTTCGAGTCTGATTGGGCTGAGGCGTTCGGCCCGGGGACGATTCTCACCGCGCTCAAAGGTGATATCCTCTACCCATCCTGACTAGCTGTAAGCGGTGCATCTTCCGTGTACACTGCCTACGGGGTCTTCTCTTTGATGTTGAAACCCGCACATCTTGCTGGGCTGTGGCGCATTGAAACAGACGATGATTTGATCGCCTTTGTTGGGCTGTTACTATGAAGCCGCCGGTATACTCTGCTTACGCCGTTGGACAATCTTGGGTGAGCTCACTATCGTCTCATCGCCGTTGACTACTGCGCTGTCTTCCAGAGCTCTGAAGTTTGTTCGGCTTCAGCGCGGAGATCAACGAATCAACATCAGATATTCTACATGAGCCTTAAATGTGGTTGACGAATGAACGAATTGCCTCACGACTGAATGGACATACACCACCTCTACCCTTCGGGCTCGGACCAACACCATTAGCCAAGTATCTGCGCGCAGTCCGTCGAACCTAACTCTTCTACGGTAATATTATACGTGGAGGCAAACGAGACGAGCCGCAAAGCCCGCCGATTCATGATACATCGCCGCAGCCTACAGCAACGATACAGCTAGCAATGATATGTCTTTCGTGACAGTCTATTTAAGAGGACTCGACCGTCCTCCTCAAGTATTGCATACTATATTCAACTATTCTCCGTTTCTATCTGACAAACTCATGGCCTCAGGACTGTACTATGCAGGTGCCCAGTCCAGTGGAGATTTCCATGCACACTCCAACACTGGAAGGCCGGGCGACTCTGCGTTTACGAACGGCGGAACCTCTCAGCCTTGGATGTCCAGCAGCTCTGGCCATCATTCAAGCTCATCACAAGTCTATGGTGAGTCCATTATTCCTGGCTGCGCACTTTCACACAAATCGTGCTTCTCATACAGATGCTCAAGCTGGTACACACATGCAACAGCTACTCTCATCGGATCAATCAACAGCGTTCGGTTTGACACAACATCCTGTCAGTGATACCCATTCTCCCAAACCTTGATTCTCACAAGTATCAGAGCTTCGGTGGTCGAGGTCCTGGCCCCCAGATTTATTACCGTTCTGCTCCCCATTCACGATCCGGTTCGAACAGCAACTATACACCTTTTCCAGGGCCTCCCAGCGGAAATGTATGGTCCAACGTGAGATCGAATGAGACACCGTTTCGTCTCGACGGTCCCGCCCCTCCATCGGCAAATGTCTTTCATGACCAGCCCGCCGCGATGATCCCACACGGTTTCCCAAGCTCTTTGCCTCCTTACCCGATCAACACCCCAGCTCCTGCAGATCATATCTTCTCCTCGGCTGTCATCCATAACAGCCCACCCGACTCTTCGTCGAGTGCGGCCAACCCAGTCTGGCGTCGCGGGAGAGATGAAACCGCAATCGCTGATAGGCGCAAGGTTGACGCACAGTTTGAGTGTCCTCATCCTGTTTGCATAGCTAATTTTACGACGAGAGGAGCATGTAAAAGTGAGTTTGCGAAGAGGTTTTGATTTTGAAGCGCTGATCCGTCTACAGAACACTGGGAGAGTAAACACGAGGGGCGGCGGTTTCGCTGCATCATACAGGGGTGCGAGAAGGAGTACGCCGATGAGTCGTCTCTGGGACGCCATCTCCGACTAAATCATGTTATCAACAAGAAAAGAGATAATTAGGTGGCCACGTTCACGGTTCGACTATAAATTTCGTCAATATTTAATATTTATTCACTCACCGCATTGTCCTTATATTGGCTCATGGCTGACTATTTTTCGCCCTTCTTGTGTCCTCTCGAACTTTGAAAGCTGACGCACGGAACGGAGCGCCCAGTGAAAGCGGTCATGTCCAAATTTGGCAATGGCCCAGGGGCTTATGCACATTTGTTCAGCCGAGTTTCAAGTTGTTTCGCACCGCAGCGGATGTAAAAAGGAGACCAAAAACCCTCAGAAGAATCTTCATATAGGGTTCGACTCCATTACGGAAGTTGGCATTGAGAAAGCAGCCCTGAAGCCGGCGGCGCCGGGGAAACCCTAACCATACGGCGCTTGCTTGCTTCCTGACCATGATGTTGTTCGTCGGTCTTCGTTTCATTCAACAAACACAAGTTGTAAATCCCTTCCCAGTCTCAACACTTACGTCCGAACTTCAATCCCGTGAATGCTGACCAATGTATCTGCATAACGGCATTTGGGCAGTGCTCACTGCTCATCTGATGCTGTCGCCGCCAGTTCACAACGTGGTACTGTACCACCATGTCTCTAGCTCGAGAGCGCAGGAAGTCTGAGGTTTTGCTCTTTGCGGCTGCCGATATACTCGAAATCTTAAAGGTACGTTGCTTCATATCCAAATCCCGGCAGATGTCGAGGCTCCTTGTAGAATGTGACCGACTCTGTACCATTTCTCTCCATTGCAACAGGAATCGCGCTTCAAATTGTAGAGAAGCTCACCAGCGTCAACGACAACAAGGATAGATGTAGATCGACAGCGGAACGGATCGTACATGTCTTTTTGACAATTGTGGAGACTTTCAGAGATGCAGATCCGATTCATCCGAATACGGTGCCACCTCAGACCACGCGAAACGTTGAACAGTTGCAACAGTGCGTATCGAAATTCACTAGCCTATGCGCGTACTGAGCCCGCTTTGCAGCCGTCTCAACGGGATACTTGGATGCGTTGAGAAGATTACACGTAGACGCAAAGTGACGCGATTCTTAATGGCAAGGACGATAACGGCTGAGCTTGAGGATCTCAACGTTCAGCTCGATGACTGTCTCCGACTATTTCAAGTCGGTGTTTTCATAATCATTACATTGCACATTTATAACCTGCTGGTAGATATCGTCACTTGCTTCGATCCAATACTTGATGGAGCGCCATATTGGTCAATTGGCCGAAGACGCGACAGTGGTAATCTGTCTCTGTATATTCAAGTCGTCGATTGACTCATTTTCCTGTTCAAGATACCACGGAAGGAACTGGGTCTTCACGACAGTTACGAAGTTTATAGCGGACCGAAATATTCTATCTGCACAGGAACCAGAGGTGGCGAGGTTGTTGCAGTAAAGAGTTTTGTCGGCCCTCACGCGAAGGAGGTAATTAACGGACTCCCTTACTACGGGTATATTGTCGATGCTCACGACCTACAGCGATGGCAACAAAGTGTGACACATGATCTAAAACTTGCGATGTATGCTCTGTTCAGAAGGTCGCGGATCCTGACTTACGCCCATCAGACACTCCAATGTGGCGACCTTGATTGGTACATCCGGCGCCTCTGACCCTAACCCGTACAATGTTTATGGTAAGACTTAGTCTGTGACTCTGTGTGAAATACCCGCAGACTTAATTTTGCATCATAGGCAACATAAGTGGCTGCCTCGAACAACAGTTAGCCTTCTCACTAGGAAGCGGCCTGCAGGAGAGTGTCGAGGCATGCATCAGGATGGTACGATTCAAATGACGGTCACCATGTGCGTTCCCTTACTAAACATTTGTAGATATACGGAATCGCTGTACGCATTTTTTGGTGGTCAGTTACGCCGCGTGCTTACCCAGTTTCATGTTATGTAGGCGGGCCTGCTTTATCTGGACTCCATGGGAATCCCTGTTACGAAAATCGGCATCCATGTAAGTTTACTGTCAATCTTTCATATGATCTATATATTGATGCACTCGCAGAACATTCATGTCTTCTCGGGAAATAATTCTCGGGCTGTGCTCGCCATTGACTGGGCTGATGAAGAGTTGCCGGAAGATATCGATAACAGCCTTTTGAGTCGGCCGATCGATGTCCTTGACGCGTTGAACATTAGGGTTAGTAACAATACACCAATGCTATTGCTTCACACTCACTGTTTTCTGTACAGATATTTCAAGAAGCTAATCACATCTTACACGGTCAGTCAAGTGACTGGTTTTCTCAAAGGTCGCCGTCAGAAACGAGTGAAGAGCTGGAATCAGTCTCAGCGGGGCATCGGAGGCATCCGAACTTCCACAGACACCGCGCAGTCGGCCGCGCTCCTCTGGTCAACCAGTGTCCGAAAGGGGACTTGTCTGCGAGAATATCCAACAACAATGCGAGACTCTCTCTTTCTGATGTCTACCAGGGAAGCGAAACGTTTAGACGTCCGCCTGCGCGCGAGATCATCCTTGGGCTAACTCTCGTCGGTATCCCCGCAGTCCCTACTTCACTTCCACGATAACTACGTCGCAGTTTTCGTTTCCAATTACACGTATCCAAAATCGCACCAAGAAGAGTTGACTTTTTCGGCGTGTGTCAACGAATACAAGATCATCAGTCGCTGGGTCACAAAGTCTAGACCGCCGAGCCCACGCATTACATTTCATCACTCGTGGCTCATGACGAATGGCAGTCGCCGACGCCGTGGGCAACATGGCCACCTGTTCATGCATCATCTTCCGATGAAGAACCACCCCCTCACCAATGTCAGTGACGACGACGACGAGCTACGACGAGTAATAATTGGCTTGGAACCCTGACCCCGCACTGACCCAGCTGCAATCGGCGTTACTCCGCCTTTCGCTGAACCTGCCCTTTTTCCTGGTCAAGGTGGTTTGTTTGGGCCATACTCACCTTAGTAGAGTCGTCAAGTCCCCTCGATATTCGTTCGTGTTTTGGTTTGTCAGGAATGAATTGATATCACGCATATGAAGAGTACATTCCGCGGCGTACTGCTCTAAATTCTTCAACACATACTCCGCTGCCTGTATCATCAATAATAGTGCGCTTGCAATAGCGAGCCGTATTCATTCCCGTTTTGACAACGAGCAGACATTTCTCTAGCCGAACAACCCCATACTGTTCAAAGTCCCGACACCGCGCTTGAAGCACCTGCCCGACCATCACCACCTGTGTTCACACTGCCAGCTGTGTGCGATGAATGTCGAGCCAATGCGGTTTAGCCTTGGAAGCAGACATTCAGGGGAATCGGAGCCCGGGATTAGAAAGCGAAGCACTCCAGAAGGTATACATGGGGATGGATCTGGACGAAATCGTGTCCCAATTACGGGACAGTCTTGGTTGGCCACGTGAAACCTTCCATGGTAAGATATAGGTGTCGACTCAGAGAGACGGGTGTGTGAGTGAGTTGAAGAAGATATTGTTCTCTTCTTCAGTCGAGCTGGTGAGAAGTGAATGTGTCATACTGAGACAATTGTCGGTCTTCCGGCCTGCTAAGTATGTCCACAGCCCACTGAGCTTCAGATGACGAAGTCGGGGCGACTGATCCAGGATACGCTGACCATTAGGAAGTGAAAGTTCATCTACGTACAAGGAGTTCAGAGACGGAAAATTCGCGTCTGTCAAGCTCCCCGGCAACTGTACATGCTTGACGTTGTGGGCTAGTGAGAGGACCTTGATACCCACTTGCGGCGGGGCTGGGAGAACTCGAATTGAGCGGATCTCAAGACGTCCGATCTTGATACTCGTTGACATATGCCATGAGGGAAAGGGGAATG
>JADNRX010001221.1:0-12474 GCA_015501595.1 Hymenopellis radicata | reverse complement strand
CGATGCCTATCAAACCAAAGAGACCGATAACCAAGCTACGGGAGATTGCGTGAGCATCAACTTGAAATAGAGAAGGCGAAAGATTCGACAGACGTGGAATAATTGTACGGATCGTCTCCGAGCAAGAACGTCAGCGTGACCCAAAAGTTTGTGAAGGACGCCATCGATCCTATACTGATGAGACACGCCTGGATCAGGAGCGGCTCCGTCACCGCGTGGCCATCGACCTCAGAATGTCAAAGTACGTTAGATGTTTGTTCTTGCCGGATAATCGGGAACGACCCAATAGCACGCGACCATCACGAAATACTGCACTCCGATGGCGAGGTAGTAGACCGCGCGCCAGGAGACGAATTCGCCTATGACACCGGAGAGGACCCGGGCGAGGAGGATGCCCAAAAGGAGACCGGCGAGAACGATGGACATGGCGGAGGCGCGGGCGCGGGTGGGGCGAGGTCTGCGGCGAGTGGGATGAGGACTTGGGGTGTGACGGTGACTACACCGACCAGGTACGAAAGTGCGGAGAATGCGGCGAAAACTGGTGGTGACGGAGAGGCCGATGGTGAGGGATGCGGCGACGAAGATGAGGATGAGGATTAGTTGGCGACGACGGACGAGGTCTCCGAGAGGTGTTAAGAAAAGTAGTCCAGTTGCATAGCTGAAAAATAATTAGTTTGTAGAATTCGAGGAAGATGTAGCACGTACCCGCCTTGAGAAGAG
Source organism: Hymenopellis radicata (assembly GCA_015501595.1). Taxonomy (NCBI): domain Eukaryota; kingdom Fungi; phylum Basidiomycota; class Agaricomycetes; order Agaricales; family Physalacriaceae; genus Hymenopellis; species Hymenopellis radicata. Next base: position 11,754 of record JADNRX010001221.1, on the reverse strand, counting down.
TTGGTACTCTAGTAAAGGATATGAGATTTGTAGAACAGTTGTAATAAAGATAGCCAACCTGGAACTTCTTCATAACTGATATTGAAATCCTTCGATAGTTCAACTGTTCGACGCATAAGTAGGCGTCGCAGCATCCAGAAAAAGACGTACTAAGCAGAGGTTGACACCAATATAGGTTCATAACCGCTAGGACACAATCAGCAAACGGGTTGAATGCATAGCAATTTGAACAGCCTACTAAACGTGCTTGCAGCCCCGAAAGCAATGTTGAGAGGTAACCCAAAATGAAAGGGTTTTTCTACATTATACTGTAACCGTTTGGGTACCGGAATGAATCCAAAGTCTTTTCTGTAGGCCGTCTCTATGTCCTTCCCCATCTAGAATCGCGTCAGTTCAAGGCCACGGAACTAGAAGGACATACCTCGTCGCCATCGCTGACAACGACACGACAGAAACGACCACTCGTAGCACACCAGCAAGGCGTGCTGTGATCAATGATCATGGGGCGAACAGTCGGTCCGCGCGATCCGTTCGGCGGAGGACAGTGCCTCCGAAATCTCTGTAGGACACGGAATAGTGCGCCACATTGAACTCAAGAGCGCGCTGGCACACTCTTGTCGTCAAGCGAAAAAAGGCTGTTCACACCTTGCTGGTCAGGGTACGAAATTACGATTAACGCTGACATGAATATCCCAAATAAGTACAAACCGGCGGCAACTTCATCTACTACTATTACGGTATGCATGCTGTCCTTCCATCTTACGCACTAATCCATCATATCTTTGTTCATTCTCTCCAATTGGTCATCTTCCTGCAACAATTTCGGTGAATGGCGCCTCATCAACGTCCCTCAGCAACCGTATAGCATGCCGACCTGAACTCCTCTCGACAACAATGCTACATAAATGTTGAACAGATTCAAGGCGCCTCCGGGTGGTATTGCAGTATCGATTGCAACTGGAACCATTGTATCTGTAAATGCATGACTCAGATATGCCAGTGTCACTGGGAATTGGGTTCCAGAGCCTCCGGAAAAAGTGGCCCGTTCTGGAGGGGAAAAGCGTTTGCTGATAGGTGTGTTGATTCGTTTTGCCTGAATTCCCGTGCTCATTCATTGCCCCAGCTGCGTTGCCGCCGCCGAGTTCGATCGACAAGCCTCTCACGAGTCACTGCTGGTATATCATTATGATCACCGTACCCCAATGGATGCTACACTTCAACTTTGGTTTCGCACTTCCTAGAGATGGTCATCGTCGACGTCTAACACATTTCTTGCCCCCCCAGAATCGCCGTCCGGCGCCAGCAACATCTGCCCTTCCGTTGAACCATCCCATATCACTGAGAACCCATCACATTCAACATGGCTCGTACTAGACTATCCAACCTTTGGCTGACTACATATGCTGATCCCACTCTGGATCTGATGGGGGCACGGCTTTGGACAGTTATCTCGTTTCATCGCGCTCTTTGGACTAACGACTTAATTCAAGCTCTAATCGCAGTAAGCAGCAGCACTTCTATCGCTGCGCTCGCGCTACGAGCTGCTCACTGCCGAGATAACAGTGACTTTCGAGTATTCCGCGCCACACTCCAAGTTCAAATGCAGACAACTTCAACGTTGAATTTCTTGTCGTTATTGATCAGTAGACATTGGCTTGGAATATTTTTCTACTCCAATTCGAAGACAGCGAGGTCGAGAATGTGTCATTTCCACGCTGGTCAAACTCTACCATATGAACCAGTGGATCAACAGCAATTAGCATATAGAAAACAGGAACCCTTCACTCTCCCTCCTCAGTCTGCATCATCGGCATACATGTTTCCGGTTCTTCGTCCTCGAACCTACACCAAGACTGTGAGTATCGAGCTGACTAGAGAGATCGGTACTGACCTCCACCAGAAGCATACGCAACATGTGGTGTGTCGTCTTTTGGCCCTCGTACATGTCCTCAACGCGCATCATGAGACGTGTCTGCATGTTTTTCATGTCGGTTAGTAATCGTGTTGTTGAGATATCACTCCGAATCTAATAAACTCATTAGCAGCGGTACATATCAGAGATGTAATGACCCCACTTTGAACGCGATCCGCGCATTGTCCACTTGGGCACGTAGCTCTATCACCTCAGTGTTGATTCTTCCGCGTGATCCAAAGTATTTCAGCCGCCCGAGCTTCGAGAGACTCTGGACTCTGGAATCCACAATCTTAATGGTCCTGTGATTGAAGGGAGTCAGCGTCGAATTCTACAGGAGGTGTGTCGATGTAGTACTCGCGAAGTTCACAAATTCTGTTCAAGTCAGCGCCCTGAGTGTAGATGCGGGTCCAATCTCGTTTAAGATGGCAAGTGTGATGGAAGCTGTGTGCTCTGTGAGAGCCCGACATTCGTTGCGAGCGGTTCGAGCGTTCTAAAAGGAAATCAGTTGATCACCACTGTGTGCACTACAGAACAGTACTCACCTCTGCAGCCTGGACCGTCTTCCGTAGGATTCCGCACGCGCCCTGAAGCACGTCTCCCAAGAACGGAACTAGTTTCGCGACACTTTCCGCGATGTCGAGGCATGTCACGAGGTTCGCCATGTTTGTTGGTCCAAAAATCGATGCTGAATCAGGGGAGGAGGAGTAGCCGACATTCCGAAGCTTGGACAGCGCGTCGATGCGAGCATTCATCTCCCGAAAGTATGGAAGGGCAATCCTCATGACTTCTGCAAGGTCCTTCGAAGGCCTATACAACGATCGATCATACAGCATTCTTCCTTCAAACAAACTCGAGGTGAAGGACTGGTGGTACATTCCTTGACTGGGAATGTAGAGTGTACGGGCTTTCCACCAGGAGGTATTGGTCCAAGCTTCTTTGCCGAACATGAGGAGAACGAGCAAGAGCTGCAGTGTGGGGACATAGGTGACATTCTACAAATCAGACTACATGAACCATCCTATGTTATATATACTCACCACGCCATGCTTTTTCCGATGTGAAAAAATGTGATGCCACGGCTCTTTCGCAGGTCCACCTATAGTCTCGGCAAGTACAGCTATTGCATCCCGACTCCTTTCTTGAACATCCACCAGTGCATCAAATAGTTGAAAGGCCTCAATCGACGAAATCCATTCTGTATCGGTCACCGAAGCCCCGACAAGTTCTGGCACGTCGCTGAGCCTCCTTGTGAGTGCTTCGTACTATGATGCAAAGACCATGACATACCTTGCCTGGATGGGCTCCCATTTATCATCACCTATGTATTCAAGGATCTCAAGCTCCCCATCCGCATAATCCTCCGCCGTGCGCGCCTCGTCTTCATCTGACATGGATGACCCGCAACTCTGGTAGTCGGATTCGGCATCTTCATCAGGAATGTTCTCGTCAGATACATCCCGAGTCGTAGAGCGCTCATCCGTAGAGGAGATGTCCTGGGTGGGCATCATGAGAGTAAGAGGCAGCGAAGGAATGTAGCGGAAGCGATTACTTAACAGGACACGTCAATGTATACTTTATGCTTCCCGCTCAAGGACGAATCCGGAACGGCGCCCATGTAATGCTGGTGTGATCCAATTACAGGCGGCTTGGTCTGACAGTGACACTCCGTTTTCGCTGCAGATGGTAGAACAGTTGCCTTACCTTGTAAGCGCCAACGCCTGAGTGCATCCCGCCGATTACTGACGTTTGTTGTTTCACAGACAGGTGTAATCAAAGAAGCTCTTTGTCTAAGCATAGGCGTTACCACTGCCCTTCCGCGCGTCGCTACTTCGGCGACTGTTATCGATAGGTTTGCTCAGGTTCCTGCTGGCGCGCGTGGAATCGCCAGGACCATTCCTGTATACTGATGTTTAAAAACTTGTACCGTCGCCGGGGTCTCACATCAATCCAGACATCTTTCCCGATCCCCTTGCACTGTCGATGGATGGGATCAGATTCGCTGGGTTGGACAAGTATCTCATCGTGTTTTCTAGAGGGCCGAGAAGTTGCTTGTGGATGACTATTCCCTCTGTACTACCTTCGTACCTATTGAGCTAACAGTGCCACACTCTGGTGTGGTGTGAAGTGTACTTGACGTTCGCGTATTTGGTTATAGAGTTGTACGAGTTGTACGAGACGGAGTTGGTCATCCAGCATTTTACTTGACGAAGAATCTGACACGTATGTTTGATAGTACGGAGGATATGGCATTCAGAAGTGTTCAACTTGAAACTTTCATAGCGAGGTAGCGTGAGTAACAGCAGGTTTCATATGCTCTACGAATCACGATACTGTATTCCTAATCAGTGTTGCTTCGGGTCGACCAGCTCATCTCCAATCCAGAGCCTCAGCGCGCTCATCTCCCTTCCTTCCGTTTCCTCCTTATCGCAGCTGAAGTATTTCGCGGTAACCTCCGGAAAACAAATCTCCATCAACCACGTCTGCAACTGTGCCAGTCCGGGCGTCCTGCCACCATTCGGGGAAGGCTCGAGATACACACCGATGATGAGGGTCTCGAACTGTAAGTTGTTGCCAGACAAGGCTGCATCCAGAATCCCCCAAACACCTTGTGATCCCAAGTCCCTGGCTTTCAGGGGAACACATACATGAAGTTCCAATGTGAGCTCTCGGAGTGTCGAATTGGGCGGAACGGCGACCAAGCTTTCAACATGCCAGTTGAAGCAATCTTCGTCGAATTCGAATAGGGTAAAGTCTTTATGAATACTGAAAGCCATCACCGTCCTTTCGAGGCCGCCAAGGTAGAGCGGTGTACCAATTGCGTCTTCAACTGGTGAAGAAGGTATGTCAGGCGATAGGGGGAATCATAAATAAAGGCACGCCACATACACTCATTTGAGAAGAAATTCAAACCCAGATAAGAGACTGGTTCGTATCGCCGGATAAGAGTGTTGATCCGGATCACAGTTGTGGCGGTCATCGCATCATCCGAGAATATCTCCAAATCATGTACAGATTCCAACGGCGACCACTCATCACTCGCTAAAAAGTCCATGAGCATCAGCATTCCGGAGTTGGAGAGTTTTAGCTCGAGATATGTAACAGATAAGAAGGACGCCGCGCGGGGCTTCTCAACCTCCCATTCCGTCCAGGTATTCTCCTTGTCCCAGTTCCATGTATCTTCGTCGATTTCAAGCAACATCTGATTCGACATGCAGGTGGTATGCGGAATGAGGGATATACCATCAACGGAGAGGTCAAGCTCCCTCCCCCGCCAGTAACCGAGGAACGCGTTAAATGCTGGAATGGAGAATGTGCTGTTCCTGAGGGTGAGGAACGTCACCGAGGATTCCTTCAGGACGCGTAAGTCGTTGAACTCTATGGAAGTCTCATCGTGGAAACACATGTTGTCGAGGGTAAGAAATCTGAGTTTGCGCATGTTGGGAATGAAGGATAAGAACGAGAGGAAGAGCGAACGGCTGGCAGTGGGAATGAAGGGAGAATTTTTGCGCGACGAGCTGTTGGTATTTCGATGAGAGAATTCAAGTGTCTTGACGAACGTGGAAAGATTGCGATCATTTTCTAGGGCCTGACAAAGGTTGCGCAGCGACGCGTCTATATGGTGATCGTTGGGGCGTATGGAAATATCTCTGAATAGGATTTTTCGGATGATGGCAATCGTATCTTGCCAGACCAAGCAGACTGCGCAGAGGTCACGAATGTATGCAGCGTTTTCGTCTCCGGACACAGGGGTAGAGCGAGGGTTGGATCTGGAGGCGTATGGTGATAACTCCTGGATAATGAGCGTTTTGATTTCGAGAGGAATGCCAGGCTGAGTCTTTTCTCGGCGTTATAAAACAGTGGAATGAATCAAGACGACCGGACGCGCACCATGATTGGATGATTCGCGGAAGTCACCCAGAAAAGACGACTAGAAGAACGGATCCCGAGACGAGGAATATCCTTGCGTTTGTATGAACTAGGCGCTCCTTGGTAGGTCGTGGTATGAGTGCGAGAAAGAAGGTCTCGGCGTTACTTCCGTCACTGACTCTGTGACAGCTCGGCAGCGCTATTGCCGTTCGTCTGTCGCATCCGACGCGTTTCTGACGCGTTAAGCGCGCTTTTCAAGATACGTCCGAGTACAGTGAATCTCCGAAGTAGACTTTTCAGACGTGCCGACTGCCATCGCCAACCTTAGTCCTTTCCGCACAGCTGGCTTGTCAAGGTGGAATGAAGCAGATATAAGATTGCAAGACATAAATGGGTAATAACTGTGACTACAATCAACGACTTTATAAGGCACGCTGCTAGTGCCAACCGCCATCTTGGTGGCGGGAAGACCAAGTTCCACTTCCTCTATTACTAACTCCAGGACATCGCTGACGCACCCAAAGTTGTTGCAGCGCTCGAGCATGCGTACAATTTCGGGGCTATCCGAGGTGAGGTGGAGCTCGTATTTATGGGCTTGAGCCAAGCCTGAGAAAAAACTTGTTCCTAGGGCTGAAGATATATGACTTGCCACCAAGGATAAGTGTATTATCGTTCCGGGATACGATGAAGACAATGTCCTCGCCTTCGCCGTGGGTGTCGTCGTGGGTCACAGCGAGTGCTTGGGAAACATCTTCCCATCGTTGACGACTCGAATGAGGGCTCCGCGAAGAGGGTATACGGAAGCATCTCCAGCGAGCTCAAGACCGGCGAGTCCTCTAGCGTTGACGATGGCGTATGCGCCGTACTCAGCGAGGAGCTCTTCCTCCAGGTTGAGAAGATCCCTATTGATTCTGCGAGTTTCCATGACAGCGCCCTTGCAGACCAGACCAGGACGAAGCGAAGCCAGCTCATGTATGCGTCGGTAGGGATAACCGGTGCGAGATGCACCAGCGGTACGCATCGACAACGCCAGCCTTTTGGTTGACTTCGTGTTCATGGACGAGATTAGCATTGCGACGAACGCCCCTAATCTATTTATCGCTGTTAGTGTCGCGATAGAGTTCAAAGATGAGATAGACTAACATCTTTTTGAGCACAGATCTCCTCAAACTTGTCGAGTTGCCCACGGTCAGGCATATTCTCCATCTTCTGGTCAAAGAAGAAGTTGGACATCCGCATCTGAACCTGTGATCGAAGTAGTCGCTCGGGGCCATCGCCTCTTGAAGCTTGTCGAAGACGCAGTAGGCCATCATGCACCACCGCTTCGAGTTGTGCAGAGAGATAACCTGTAATTCAAGGTGAGAATGGCGATCAGCCCAATGAATAAGATACTCACATTGGTCGTCGGATATTGCGACGTTGAATGATGCGCTAGGGAGCGCCGGTGTTGACTTGCGGGTACGTGCTCCGCCATTCTCCTTGATTGTCTTACTGAATTTCATGTAGGCGGAGGAGGAATCGCTGCAAAGATCTCAACAGTCCAACAGCATGGTGTATACCGCTCTGCCTACAGCGAAGGCCGGACGCGGAAGCAGGCTGCGAAGCCTTCCTTCGACACGCATTTCCAGGGCACTACCATGTGCACCATATCCACCGAGCACAAAATCAGGACAGTCCCGGAAGATTCTGTTAACTATATGGCTCTGGCGCTCAGGGCGCGCCTCCAGGACCTCATCAGGGCCAGGATCGCTGCTGCCCACCACCGCACGGATACACAATTCGACCGACCAGCATCCTTGTATGGGGATGACCCGCCCATGTGGAGTATTCTACTACTGAGCGGTGTCGCTAAGCAGCTCGCTGCTATCGAAAAGATTAAACCTGACATGCATACGACGAGAACGAAAAGAGGGCGCAGACATGGCCGCCGCGTATGCTGCTGCACTCGCCGCCCAGGCTGCCACTGCAGAGACGAGCTTCGAGGACGGCAGTGAGGGTGGGTCCAAGAAGAAGCGAAAGAAGGATGGCCCGGGTGTAACAGCGAGGAACATGAGCGAGGACGTGCGCAAAAAATGTCAAATGCCGCGGCAAGTCAGGCGGCGGGCATCGGTGGCAAATATTCGTGGATGACCGCTGGCAATGCGACTTCCCCGACTCCCGTAAAGTCGAAGCCTTCTGCAACGGCTGCATCGCCTTCGTCAGCGACGACAACAGCACCGGGTGGATGGGCACGGCCGTATGTTCCTGCGAAGAAGACTACGACGACGTCGACGCCGGCAGCAGTGGAACAGGATACACGGTTACCTGTTACGTTGAGAGACGCCATGTTTGTTGTCGAGAAAGAGCCTGAGCATGGTAGTAGACGTGAAGCTGCCAGAGGATGGATCTAATCATATGTGCTTTCCACAGACAGCGGGTGGGAGTCTCCAGAGAGCCATAGTAACGTCGTAGCCGGCATCTAGTAGTGCCCAAGCGGTCTGTAGGCCTCGCAGCATCCAGAAAAAGAGGTACTAAGCAGAGGTTGACACCAATATAGGTTCATAACCGCTAGGACACAATCAGCAAACGGGTTGAATGCATAGCAATTTGAACAGCCTACTAAACGTGCTTGCAGCTCCGAAAGCAATGTTGAGAGGTAACCCAAAATGAAAGGGTTTTTCTACATTATACTGTAACCGTTTGGGTACCGTCTTTTCTGTAGGCCGTCTCCGTATCCTTCCACATCTAGAATCGCGTCAGCTCAAGGCCACGGGACTAAAAGGACATACCTCGTCGCCCATCGTTGACAACGACACGACAGAATCGACAAGTCGCGGCACTCCAGCAAGGCGTGTATTTCCATCAGCTATTGATCATGGGGATGTCAGTCGGTCCGCGCGATCCGTTCGGTGGAGGACAGTTCCTCCGAGCTCTTTGATACTTATCAAACTTGAAACTTTCATAGCGAGGTAGCGCGAGCTCAGTAACAACAGGTTTCATATGCTCGATGATACTGTATGCCTAATTAGTGTTTCTTTGGGTTGACCTGCTCATCTCCAATCCAGAACCTCAGCGCGCTCATCTCCCTTCCTTCCGTTTCCTCCGACTCCTTATTGCAGCTGAAGTACTTCGCGGTAACCTCCGGAAAACAAATCTCCATCAACCACGTCTGCAACTGCGCCAGTCCGGGCGTCCTGGCACCATTCGGGGAAGGCTTGAGATACACATCGATGATGAGGGTCTCGAACTGTAAGTTGTCGCCAGACAACTCTGAATCCAGTCTCCTCCAAACACCTTGTGATCCCAAGTCCCTGGCTTCGAAGGGAACAAGTACAGCAAGTTCCAAGCAGAACTCTCGGAGGCTCGAATCGGGCGGAACGGCAGCAAAGCTTTCAATGTACCACTCGAAGAGATCTTTGTCCAGTTCGAAAAGAGCGAAGCAGTTATGAAGCCTTAGACGGACGCCCCCATGTTCGATCCCGGCAAGATAGAGCGGTGTACCAATTGCATCTTCAACTGGCGAAGAAAGTATGTCAGGCGATAGGAGAAATCATAAATAAAGCACGCCACATACACTCATTTGAGAAGAAATTCAAACCCAGATAAGAGACTGGTTCGTATCGTTGGATGAGATTGTTGATCCGGATCACAGTTGTGGCGGTTATCGCATCTTCCGAGAATATCTCCAAACCATGTACAGATTCCAACGGCGACCACTCATCACTCGCTAAAAAGTCCATGAGCATCAGCATTCCGGAGTTGGAGAGTTTTAGCTCGAGATATGTAACAGATAAGAAGGACGCCGCGCGGGGCTTCTCAACCTCCCATTCCGTCCAGGTATTCTCCTTGTCCCAGTTCCATGTATCTTCGTCGATTTCAAGCAACATCTGATTCGACATGCAGGTGGTATGCGGAATGAGGGATATACCATCAACGGAGAGGTCAAGCTCCCTCCCCCGCCAGTAACCGAGGAACGCGTTAAATGCTGGAATGGAGAATGTGCTGTTCCTGAGGGTGAGGAACGTCACCGAGGATTCCTTCAGGACGCGTAAGTCGTTGAACTCTATGGAAGTCTCATCGTGGAAACACATGTTGTCGAGGGTAAGAAATCTGAGTTTGCGCATGTTGGGAATGAAGGATAAGAACGAGAGGAAGAGCGAACGGCTGGCAGTGGGAATGAAGGGAGATTTTTTGCGCGACGAGCTGTTGGTATTCCGAAGAGAGAATTCAAGTGTCTTGACGAACGTGGAAAGACCGGGATCATTTTCTAGGGCCTGGCAAAGGTTGCGCAGCGACGCGTCTATATGGTGATCGTTGGGGCGTATGGAAATATCTTTGAATAGGATTTTGCGGATGATGGCAATTGTGTCTGGCCAGAGCAAGCAGACTGCGCAGAGGTCACGAATGTATGTAGCGTTTTCGTCTCCGGACACAGGGGTCGAGCGAGGGTTGGATCTGGAGGCGTATGGTGATAACTCCTGGATAATGAGAGTTTTGATTTCGAGAGGAATGCCAGGCTGAGTCTTTTCTCGGCGTTAAACAGCGGAATGAATCGAGACGACCGGACGCGCACCATGATAGGATGATTGGCGGAAGTCTTCCAGAAAAGACGACTAGAAGAACGGATCCCAAGACGAGCAATATCCTCGCGTTTGTATGAACTACGCGCTCCTTGGTAGGTCGTGGTATGAGTGCAAGTGGGGAAAGAAGGTCTCAGCGTTACTTAAGCACCGATCCGTCACTCACAGCTCGGCATCGCTATTGCCGTTGGTCTGTTGCATTGAACGCGTTTCTGACGCGTTATGCGCGCTTCTAGGACAGCGTCAGAGACAAGAAGATCTTATGAGATACGTCCGAGTCTCCGAAGTAAACTTTTCAGACATGCCGACTGCCATCGCCAAGGACTTCCGCGGAGCTGGCTTGACAATATAGAATGAAGCAGATGTAAGATTGCAAGACAATAATAACTTAGGTGAACGCAATCAAATGACTTTATAAAGCACGCTGCTAGTGCCGAGCACAAGCCATCTTGTTCGCGGGAACACTTCCTTAATTAACTCTAGGATATCGCTAGCACACCCAGGGGAGAGAGAGAAGCCGGCGCCGCCTTGGCCGTCAGAGTGGAAGATGCGGCTCACAGCCCAGTCCGAGTTGTCTACAGGCTCTACTACAGCATCGGGAGAGACCACAGGAAACATTGAAGAACGTTGCAGAGGTAAGTATTCATGTTCCCAGACCCACGATTCGCATCGGGAAGGCTATAAAGAATTCGTCCGGCCTTGAGAGCAGTTCGCGTTCAACGCGGACGCTGGATCCGCGGAATGGACGCGACCTTGCACCAACGACGGTAGGTAGGTAGGTAGGTAGGGTACGACGCATCTGGGTCGTATTCGGCCTTGGGAACAAAGTCGTTGCAGCGCTCGCGCCTGCGTACGATTTCGGGCTGTCCAAGGTGAGATTAGTCTCGTATTTATGAGGTTGAACCAAGCCTGAGAAAACTTGATGAGCATCATTGTGAGTCCTATGCCCGAAGCATCTCCAGCGGGCTCAAGACCTCCGACTCCTGGAGCGTTGCATGACAGCGCCCCAGGACGAAGCGAGGCAGTTCGTGTATGCGTCGGTATTGATAACCAGTGTGAGATGCTGATACGCGTCGACAACGCCAGCCTTCTGGTTAACTTTGTGTTCAAGGACAATACTGGCATTGCGCCGAACACCTTACATTATTACTTTAGGTATCAAGTCCGATACACCACTGCTTCGAGTTGTGCAGAGAGATGACCTGTTCTCAAGGTAAGACGGCGATCAGCCCAAGGACGAAGATACTTACATCGGTGTGCTTTCCACAGACAGCCGTCCGTGGTTTAGAACAAGTTCGTCGCCGACGCTGGGCAAGGTAGCCCAGGCGGGGAAGGTGAGTTAACAAGAAGTCGAGAGCAAGCATAGACCCCAGGTGATGATGAAGATATGAATGACCTCGGAGCATTTGAGGA
>JADNRX010001220.1:0-12478 GCA_015501595.1 Hymenopellis radicata | reverse complement strand
CGAAGTAGCAGAGCTGGAACCAGGACCGGGTGCAGGTGCAGGTGGAGTAGGTGTCGGATTTGAGGATGTATGTGATGGTCCCTAAGGGTCAGACGTGAGAGATCAAGACCAGTAGATAAATGGAAGTCGTACAGAAACATCGGGCACTTCATCATGAATGCCATAAGCACACCCACAAACACCACAAGGAGTTCCAGGATTCCAGGATGAGCGAGGTATTGATGCATCAGTCCAAAACTGGCGACAACCACAAGGGTTATTCCCACGAAAGTTGTGGCATGTGCCACCCCGAAGCCGGACACGAAGGTGAAGGTGAGAGAGCGCTTGCGCGCCAATTTCGGTCATGGTGTCCGTCCACATGAGTGGCTGAAATCGCCCAGCATTATACAGAACAAAATAAGGAGTGAAACATGAAGGTCGAGGGAAGTAAAGCGCGGGTACGTAGATCCCAGAGAATGTCGAAGATGGTCGAAGACTCAGATACAACTGCATATTAAGAAGTGAGTCTTCAAATATAGCACATGAGCATGATAGTTACCGAGTGAATAGTATGTTCAGCAGCACCAGTGATGAAGACAGTCATTGTTCGTTGATTTAAGAGAGCACAGAAACGGTCCTGGCGCATGTTAGAGATATGCGAACGGCGATAGCGAATGGAGTGGCAGGAACAAGACGATTGAAGACGAGAAAAGTTGGGCAAAGATAAGATACTGCCAAAGGCATCCGTTCGTAAGTTCTGGCAATACAACAACTGAGAGGACGCACCGAGAACGAAAGCAAATAACAAAAAATAGAGTGAGAGACATGCTGCTCCACTAGCCAGGGACTGCTGAGAGATATCATCAAGAGCAGAAGCGATTAAGCGGGAGACATAAAACAGAAAGACCGGGGGTATCGATGCGATTAACATAGTCGTCAAAAACCAGAGTTTGAGACGGCTATGAAGACCCTCTAATCGAGAGGGCTGCAGAGTTGGACGGGTGGGCATCTATTACGAATGAAATCAGTCTTAGACTCCGCTGCATATTCACAGAAAATACCTACACTGTTGAGCGAACGGTAACGATGTGAATCGAATTATGGTGTTGTGGATGTAAGACAAGCGAGAAATCGGAAAGTCGAAACGTGCAGAAGCCCATGGCGTGGCGAGGCTGACTGTGTCATGATCTAGGGCGACGTAGGCTAGAGGAAAAAGCCTTTCGCGGCTGTGAGTCCTTGTTGCTAGCGTTGCATCAGGTACAAGCAGTCCGATGCTACATTGTCTGGTCCAGACAATGATCTCGTATGGCGGCACATCGAGAACTTGCAGTAAGGAACTGTGCCTCGCCAAGACAGAACGAGATGGTACTAGGTGCTGGACTGGAGACGTCTAAGGTGCTCCAGAAACTTACTGCTTATCGGAGGTGCTGTGCTGCAGTGTACATACTACATCCTAGTGTTCATATTAGTATCACAAGGAAAAACAGAGCACTTATGAAGATTCCAGTGCTGTTTCAGGGTTGTTAACACGCTACGATCATGGAAAAGAATATATTGTGCATAGGACGCGATGTGGTCAGAAGTAAAGTAGGAACCTTCCTATTTAGGTATGAGCCGGTTACATGGTCCAGCGGAGACGGATACCCATCATCACTAATCACTGTGAATGATTGCAGCAAGTAGTATTCTTATAGACACATGTTAGTGTAGGTGTTGGTGTAGCAGGCAAAGTACCATTCCTGTGCTACCGTGCGGATCGGGCTAATTCAACTTGTTCTGTACTCTTATACCTTGAGGCCAGGTTCTGGTGCTGTTTCTGGGAGTCAAGGAGGCTCAGGAGGCCTCCGTGGTCACCTGACTATGCTCGTAGCGGTGGCGTGGCCACAGTATATGAAGTACCATTCCTGCGCTACCGGGTGGATCAGGCTGATTCAACGTGTCCTGTACTCTTATACCCTGGGGCCAGGTTCTGGTGCTGTTTCTGGGAGTTAAGGAGGCTCAGAAGGCCTCCGTGGTCACCTGACTATGCTCGTAGAGGTGGCGTGGCCACAGTATATGAAGTACCATTCCTGCGCTACCGGGCGGATCAGGCTGATTCAACTTGTCCTGTACCCTCATACCCTGAGGCCAGGTTCTGGTGCTCTTTCTGGGAGTTAAGGAGGCTCAGAAGGCCTCCGTGGTCACCTGACTATGCTCGTAGAGGTGGCGTGGCCACAGTATATGAAGTACCATTCCTGCGCTACCGGGCGGATCAGGCTGATTCAACTTGTCCTGTACTCTTATACCTTGAGGCCAGGTTCTGGTGCTGTTTCTGGGAGTCAAGGAGGCCCAGAAGTCCTCCGTGGTCACCAGACTATGCTTGGGAGTACCAAATAGTGCCTCAGACCTAGATCGACACATTTCAGCTCAGATTAAAGAGTTCAGCAAAGTATTCAGTATACAAAGAGTCCCATACACTATGCTTCTTCATCGTCGCTGCTCAGCTCCTCGTCCTCCTCGTCCTCCTCCTCATCCTCCTCCTCCTCCTCCTCCTCCAGCTGTTCCTCTCCAACAGGCACCCTCAAAGCAGCGAACAGAAGAGATAGTCGCTTCTTCTTATTCGGCATCTTGTTCTCCTTGCCTTTCAAAGAAATCGCCCTGGGCCGCTTGCGTACAGACTTGCCATAAATGACAGGTGTGCGCTTTGTGGCAGGCAGGTTCTCCACTCGATCTGCACTCCACACCGCAGCGACGAAGAGATCAAAGCTGTATGGTCCTAACGTTGTCTTATGCTGAACCTTTAGTATGTCTTCCTCCCGGTAACATTTCGAGAAACGACTTGAGTAACATCAGCAGCATGTACATATGAGAGACTTGAACTTACCTGGATCGTCACACCCAAGACGTCGGGATTTTGGCAGTGATGGGAGTATAAACATTATGAAACCTGACCAAGGTTTCTTAAGATCCTTCGATCGTGATCGGGATAAGATAAGATTTGTCTTAAGCTCAATCTTGTCTTAATAAATATTATCCCTCCACCCAAACCTACCCCGGTGAGAAGAATATCTTAAGATACATCTTAAGTTCCAATCTTAACTGCAGATAACCAGTAATTTTGGTTCGTGTGGTACGAGCACGCTCATGCAAATAGCACGAGTAGCATTTCGCAGAGCACGATAATCCACTCATGCCTCCCGATGATGTAACATTGTTGCACGCCGCAAGGGAATGAGGGAAGGGGAAAGGGATTAACAAGGGCATTGTACTTGGTTAGCGTCATCATGGTTGTAGTCGTGGCATCGTTGTGGTGGTCGTGGTCCTGAATTAAGAGTGAGCCAGTAAATACATTAAGAAAGACACACACCTTGTGACGACTGTCAGCAGACAGAGCAGCATTAAATTTCCCAGATCCAGATCTTCGTGGTGTCTTGGTCGTTGCCGTGGTGACGTGTCGCGGCGGTCACACAGTTGTTGGGGTGGATAGTCGTTGTTATCGTAGTGTCGTCGTTGCCACGTCATAGTCCGTGTCGTCGCGTTATGCCACGGATGTCATCGTAGTCGCCGTGCTCTGGACGTGGTGGTGGGCTTATCGTCGTCATGGGCAGGTTGTCGTCATTGTGGAGATGCTCTCATAGACGTGGTAGTGGTGGTGGATATGTCCGCGAGGCGAAGCGCTTCTTGTCCGAGCCATTCTGTTGCAGAGCGGCTGGCGTAGACTGAAGCGACGCCAGACAGTCTTCCTGGTGCAATGCGCGTCTTCACTTCATCCTTGGGGAGACGAGCTCGTTTCTTCGGCGGGGTGGAACTGTTGGCATTTGACGTCAAGTAAGGAGAGAATCCGAGAGGATGAGACGCACTCTTCTCCTTCCTCATCATCGGAAGACTCGAGTCCATCAATCGCTGACGCCTCGAACGTCCCAAGCAATGGCCTTTAGACAGATGTTTACTAAAGGTCCGAGTTAGCAAGACGAACATGGAAACGGCGAAAAAACGTACTGCGGTACCATGATGGTCATCGTGAGGAGATTGAGCGTGTGATTGTGGAGGTGTCGAGGGCGCGCTTGAGAGCTTGTGGGTTTGGCAGCACTGTCGTTATTGCCGTAGCCCGTCGCCACTGTCGCCATTGTTGTAGGTTGGTCGTCGAAGTAAGCTTTCAGCTGGATTTTGAGAGAGAGAAAACATGCACCTTGACGACGCCTCGTGCAGCCAGCAGCGCGGCGTCAAGTTTACGAATCCTCTACCCGTGGGGTCACCATCATTGTCGTTAAAGATTTGCAGCCTCGTTGGAGGGCTTACGCGTCCTGCGCCGCCGGGCTCTTCAAGCCCGCGTATCCACGAAAAAATATGTTAAAAAGGAGTTGGATCGAAGAAGAAGGACCAAGGTCAGGTCGTAGGCGTCCAGACGTCGCGAGATGGTGGCGGTAGAGTTGCGGTAGAGGGTAAGATCGAACACAACAAAGTGCCTCGATCACCAATCCGGATGATCGGACCGGATCTCTTTGTTGATGCCAAAACAAAGCCACTCATCGTGTCCATCGCCCTCTCAGTCCTCTGTCTCTTACCACCACGACCACGACCACCACCTCGAGCTCGGATACAGTCCGGCGAGGGTGGCTGGACTGCATGTCGCCGCTGCACGACGCAGCAGATGCTCGACTATATATCGGTGCTGGCCTCTCCCTCTATTCTTCCGCGATATTTGCCACTGCGACGACGTCCCTCGGGCCTGGGAGGATGGCCCTGACAAATTTCGGCTGTAGACTAGACTTCAAAGGTCGCGTCCTTGGCCACAAGCGCGCTAAGCGCAAGTCTCGTGTCGCCACGAAGGAGGATGCTCAGTTCTACCTTGGAACGGTGCGTTTCGGTGGATTGTGATATTGTTGACTGATAGACAGTCTATAAAGCATGCTGCAATACGTCTACAAGGCCAAGCGGGAGATTCAGGGATCCAGAGTGTGAGTGATCTGGGAGAGCGTGTCTACCCATGCCAGTCTTCGATGCCGGTATGCTCAATTGATTTTTCTGTAGACGGGTGGCCCTACACAGCAGCTCTGGTGTCGTCAAGTTAGAATTCTTACCTTCGGTTAGTTTTCTCGCGATCCAGAGTCTTCGATTTTAACGGCTCCACCGACGTCCTAGGACTACTTGGCGCGACGTCTCTTGCTACTTCGGCGTGAACTTTGGTACGTTGTTCTTACCCGACTTCATCGACATTTCCTTACCTCCAGCTAGTTTCATTCAATCCGTAGGTTCAAAGCCACCCTTGGTGCTCCGCAGTACGCTGTCTCTTATCCTTCTGGTTTGTTTGGACTGACCATTGCAGTAGGCACGACTTCAGATTGAGCTCGAATCTCGATTGACAACTCGGGCCGGTGATAACATTCACGGCGGTGATACCCAGGACAACAAAGATGAACTCTACCCCTCGCTAGGCGTACTTGCACTATGGTGCTAAGTCGAGGTTGATATGGGACCGGTGAGTGCGGAATATTCGGACAAGGGAGTGAGCTTAAGATCAGTATCTTAGGATCATTCAACGAGCGTCTTAAGATGCGTCTTCAGACAGTCATCTTAAGATTGTGCTAGGATACATGTCTTAAGACACTGAATGATATTGAGCAGTCTCTAATATAAAGTTGGATCTTAAGATTAAATCTTAAGATCGTTCGAACCCTCTCCGTATGTGGAATAGCCTGAATATTGGGCCTTGTTGAAAGTTAAGACTTAAGACAGATCTTATCTTATCCCGGTCACGATCGGGAGATCTTAAGAAAAGTCTGTCATGGTTTTGAAACATTGACCTTTTTCGAAGATCCCGGTACTCGTGGAATGGCCAGACGATAGATAGGGACTTGCTTTGTCTGTGTACCTGGTCGAATATGAGCAATCTGTACTGGCGGTTCTAACGCAGGCTGATAAAAGGGTGTATCGTTGTCATGCTCTGAAACTGTGTAAGGAACACTTGAAATATAAGAGAAACTCAACCATACCTTGGATAAGCGATGCAGTACCGTTATCGCATAAGGTAGCTTTCGGATTGAGCAGGTTCTGTTCAACTACACTCAAGAATGTGTCACGTTCGAGACGAACCGTGGCGCGACGATAAATGGGTACAGTTCGCAAGAAGCGAATATGAGCATCCTCATTAAAGCGAAAAGCACCATCCCCTGAGACATTGGCAAGTTGCGTAGTCGCCAGCATGTGAAGACGCCCGAGCTGATACTCCCGATGGGTATGAACGAAGTGATCCCAAAGCTCCGAGTTCGTCGCGATACAGTAAATCGGCATACAGGAATGAATGCGAGCCATCCAGAGCATGTCGGTCGTTTCTTGAGCGCCGTATCCATTATTGACAGCCTGATTACCTTTGACAGCAACAAAGACTGCTGTCATATCCTCGTTCTCAATAATCGTTTCCCGCCAGGCTCGTAGCGCGCACAACATAGCCTCAGGTTCTAGATGCCAGACCGGTCCATGGGATTTCGACCAGATGTAGTTCCAGATCTAACGTAGCAAGGTCAGCTATAAGAAGGTACATAAATAGTATGTTAACGTACCGCAGAACCAGGCTGTAAATCATCCTGAGTACAGACATGGTGGAGACGCATGACGTGGAAGGAAATCATGACATTATGGTCAAGTACAATGAGGGTCCAATCCGGACGACGGAAAAAGAGCTGAATGGAAGCCTGCCCAGATGAGCCGGGTGGACCATGAAAGAGGTGGTCGGGAATCGTGAAAGTTTTACTCTTTGCGCCGCGGGAGACTGCAGGAACGGAGGTCATCTCATCGAACTCCTTAGTAGGAATCCAAAGTAAGTGTCCCTCGAGCCCGAAGCAGATGCGAATGAGGAACTACATCGTCTCTTAGAATGCAGCAGATGCAAGAAGTTGAGAACCTTACTGTTGAGACCCCAAATATAAGTTCTTTCCCACGAGCGACGGGAAAGAGCTGTCCGGTGATTTGCAGTCCATTCAGAATAGCGGCGGCCGACTTGTTCTTGAGATGTGAGTACTTGAAATGCAACAGTTAGAAGCAATTTACAGAAAACAAACTTTCTTACCTCATTCAGCAACGACCTAGGTAGTTTATTCGATGGTTCTGAGACTTGCGGTGGCGGCTAATAAGATAGAACATAAGGTGATGTACAGCAAAATGTAGAGAAGGGAGCTCTACCTTTGGGCATCGAGTACAACTTGCAACGGTTGTGCGCTTTGAGGTGGTCCAGGCGGACTTCTTCTTCTTCTGGGTGTTTCGTGGTTTGGCGATCGGAAGAAAGTAAGGGTCCTTCGGGGTTGGACTGTGGATCGTTACTGACTGGCGAGCACCAGAAGGGCGCGCCAGAGTATCCGGAAATACACCAAGACGGCCTGCAGAATGATTTGATATGGATACTACCACACAAAGCGAGTAACACTCACCATACTCGGCAGGGTTACTAGCAGGCAGCCCGGAAGATCCCATATCAGAGGCATGTAGCCTCGCTTCCTTCTCGAATTTCTTGAGGACCGTGAATTCGGGCATGAGAGACGATGATGGTGGTTGAGATCAACGTCGCGTCACCGCGAACTGATCAGATCACCTGACACGTGCCGGTCGTCTCGAGTTCGAACCTGTGTCGAAATAATACCTGATTCTTACCGGCACTTGGACCTGTGTCGAAGTTGCACCTGCACTCCCGCCTGTGTCAAAATTTCACGTCCTTGAAAATAGGGTGTGTCTATCTCATTTCAGTCTCAGAGGCCTGCGTTCAATTTACTACCTGTGTTCATCCCGAAGTAGTTTGCGTCGCGACCTGTGTCTGTTTATTCACGCATGTTGAGCCTGTGTCTGTTACCCGAATTGACCCAATCAACGTGTGTTTTCTCAGACTGAAAATCAGAACGTGTGTGTTCTTGTAGCTAGAATTTCGTACCCTTGCGTTTGAGATGCAGATGTGTGTCTGACATGACAATTTGGGGGGGAACATGTATCAGTCCGCTGATATTTTGCCTGGGTATGTCTATTCTATCGCTAAAATCATTTTTGTTACAGTATACCGGCCATACAATACATGCTCTCATTTCCACCACGACGACCGCCTTTTCCTCGTCGCTGCTGTGTATTCATATCAGCAATTAGCTGATGACTGCATCTGCTCGAGTTATCGAGCTTTTTTAGACTCGACTCGAGTTATCGAGCTTTTTTAGACTCGATAACTCGAGCAGCAATTACTAAAATTAATACTTTTCTCTCTGAAATATGGGTGTGTCGCGTACTCTCTCAGCTAGATGAGGTCGGAAGCACATTGCGGGACTGCACGCTGATTTTTCTCTATCTGCAGCATGTTGTACATGTTGTTTCCTTGATTATTATTGATAGAGTTTTGTTTTTCAATATTGTGAATGGACTTGCTTGCAGCGCACAATTCAGCGCTCATATGTGATGAGCATTCAACGCGCATCGCACTGCCGTATATACTGATCATGTGAAGAAGTCTTTTAACAGCAGTTTGGGCTTCGCCTGCGGCGCACTAGTAATTTGTGGTAAACTGATGTGAGCGTGCTGAAGTCGGACCGACGACGATCATGCGCGTGGCCACATCAACATATCGACTTCATGCAATTACTCCACTTACTGTTAATCGTGCACTTTCAGATATTATTGCTGTTTCAAAATATAATGACACTGCCCAAAAATAAATAATATATGTGTATATGTGTGTGATCGCCGGGAACCACGTGGGAAACAGCTTACAGTGCACATTCGCGTTCTTGCACCAGAACCATCATGGGCAACCGAAAAATCAGCGACGATGCCAAACGTATAGCTCTCAAGCTCCACTGGCGCTCTGAACGCAAGACAAAAAAGTCATATCCGCTCTAGCATACTCTCCGTATGCGACTTTTCCCTATCAACATTTTATCGTGCAAAGCGTCGGTTCCGCTTGACTGGAGACGTTGCGAAGGCAAAAGCAATAGGGCGTGGACGACCACGTCTGCTTGCTGAAAGTGATGCCAGATATCTTCTAGCTCTTTGCCGCAGTAATCCTACCACATTCCTCGATGAATATCGTGACCAGCTGGAACGATATCGCCATCTTCCAGTGTGCCTCTCTACCATCCACTACATGTTCACTCGCTTTGGTCTCGACGTGAAGAAGGTGCAGAAGATGGCACAGGAGCGAAGCCTTCAGAAGCGAGCTGACTTTGTTCGACGGATTGGAAGGTATCCGGCCTCATACATTGTTTCGATGGATGAGGTCTCTAAGGACGACCGCACCTATGCGCGTATGTTTGGACGTGGATACCGTGGACAGAGAGTGGAGGTCTTTCAGCCCTTTGTACGGAAGAAACGATTCACAATGTGCGCCGCGATGTCAATTGAGGATGGGATTTTTGCGGCAAGAGTTGTAGAGGGTTCCTTTGATAGAAAGAAATTCATCGCCTATCTTCGTGACAACGTCGTACGTGCTTGTAGTTCTTCAAGGGTGCTCATTGACATATCATTTCTTCAAGCTTCCCTGTATGAATCGTTACCCTGCGCTACGCAGTGTATTGTTGCTCGATAATGCTCGAATACACTATTCGGATGAAATCATCAATCTTGTTCGTGTATTTGGTATGAATCCCACTATGCTTCCCATTGCCGAACTGACATTTTACAGGTTGTCGGATCGAGTATCTTCCACCTTATTCCCCAGACTATCAGCCCATTGAACAAGCTTTCTCAAGTATCAAATCACATTTGCGTCGTCAAGGCATTAGCTTCTACCAGTCCAAGTCTCAGTACTACGAGCTTTACGAGGCTGCAGCGATGATTACAGGAAGTGAGGCACACGGATTTTTTGAACACGCAGGTTATCATGTACAGTAACAATAATATTCACATTTGAGACGGTTTGACTACAGGACGACAGAGCTAGTACATAAACAACGTAGACAGCGAGGGAAAGAATACCATAAACATAGCAACGAAGAACGAAGATGAATGATACCGTAACATCAATTATTCTGTAATTCCATTAGCCCATCTGAACACAGCGTCTCGAACATCAGCAAGTTCCAATGGCTCTAGCTTGCCACCTTCGGGTGATAGTAGCTGCTCGTCACGTAAGCCATATGGTCCATGAAGTGTATGAGGGCCGGTGACTTTGAATGCGTAGAGCTTCTGATAGATCTCATCGGAAAGCTGATAGCAGTTACAGAACGGAATGAGGAGCATTTTCGGTGGAAGATTAGGCTATGATGAAGTGCCTAGAACGGTGCGACGTGGAGGAGAGAGTGAGCGACGGGTACGTGGACTAGAAGATCGACGAGATGGGCGGTTGGTAAGAGAACGGGTAGAGCAAGGCATGAGTGTATACCCGGGTGCACCCGACACCCGTCCGGCAAATACTTGCGTCTGAGAAGCCGGACTTGCCACCCGCCAGCACACCCGGGTACCCACAAGTACTTGACCCGCGGGTCAAGTACTTGGCAAGTACTTGCCTCGCGGGTGTGCAAGTACTTGTTAAAAGTACTTGCATCTTGTGAGCATTTTCGTGCCCGCCGACGACCCCCGAGCAATTGCGCGGGGGCTCTCGACGTGCACGATACACTTGTCTGAAGCCCCGGTTACTTGCATGAGCAAGAACCGCAGCCAAACGAAGTGTAGTAGGGGATGGGATGGGGTGGGAGAGAGGGCAAGGAGAAAAGAGACAGCAAGGGGTGACGATGGGCAAAAAAAATAGGCAACCTGTAATAGTGTAAGGTTAGAAAACAACTAGAGCGAATACACACCGTTGGGCAACGTTGCGTCGCGTCCACGACGCCATCGGTAGCGCTGTCACACAGACGAGCCCCAAAAGCCGCCAGTTGCACTAGTAGCGATGTGAGCTGCTGTACATCGTGGGTGTTATCCTGGGCATGGCAGGTGTCGTCCTGACCGTTGTCGTGTGCCGTGCCGTAGGCGTTGTCGTCCTGATCGCTGTCGCGAAAATCACCCTGAAATGTATCTGAGGGCGGCTGGGCCGGCGCACAGTCAGAGCCAGTGGAGAACATGTCGTCCTGTCGTATTGCGGCCTCCGTAAGGGCTTACGCTGTCCGTGCTCGCTCCAGAAGGCGTCGTCGCGCAGACAAATGCAAGAAATCGCCGCGGATCGAATCCATGGGCGGCGGCGGGTGGCGCGAAGCCAAGCTGCGGGAGAAAAGCCAAGGAAAATAAGTACAAGAGAGGCAACGAGCCCCAGAAAAATTTCTGGGCCGACGAACACGACTACGACGTCGTGCTGTAGTGGGATGAGGCAAGAACCAAGATCGGAGCAGATCGATCGTTATCCGGCAAGTGCCGGGACGCTCGGCCAGCTTGGCGATCACGGATATTCGTCTGCAACGTCGTTTCTGAGTGACGTTGGGCTCGTTTCAGGCCAAATAAAATTCAATAAATTTTGTAAAATACATATGTACCTACCTGCAAGTATTAGGCAAGTACTTGCCCCAAATACTTGCCGCGCCAACCCCGTACCTGCCACCCGTGCACCACCCGGGTGTTGGCAAGTGCCGGGTGCGGCACCACCCGGGTGATGCCGATACTTGTGAATACTTGCAAGTACTTACCACTCGTGCCTTGCTCTAAGAACGGGAATGAGAGCGAGAACGAAAACGTGAGCGGGAAGAGCGGTTAACAATAATGGTGATGCCATGCTCGGATGATCCTGATAGTTTTGCATTGGATTTGCGACGATTGAGAAGAGCCTGGTTAGCGGCACTACGGCCAAGCTGAAACATACTGGTATCGGGGGCATGGTGAATATCGACACCGGGAACATTCTCAACCTGCACAGATATGAGAAATGAGAACATTGCAGCGACGACACGACATACAATTCCAGATGCCCAGAATTCCTTCATCGTATGGTTCAAATAAACATGGTTGCCAGTCTCAGCATCCGGCCAGCAATGATGTCCAAAGTTACGACAGGTGCGGTCATGACAGATATGAGTGCTTTCGATGTTGCGTATTTCGTCGTTGATGCGAGTTTCATGGGGAGTCTCTGTGGTGCCCTAGGAACATTAGATGAGCTTTGTGCAGTACGAGGCCTCATACCTGGTCATCTTGGTCCTCGACATCATTTGATGCTGTATTCGCGACGGCTTCACGGAGATTGTCTTCGAGTTGGCGCTTCGTCCGCGCACTCTAAAGGATGGTAGGTAAAAGTGTGTTGAGAACAGTGCTCCACGGGCGTACCATGAGCTCCGTCAGCATCAAAGTAATCTCCGGGCCCTTCTTATTCTTGGAAATTGCATTTGTGACAATACCGGTGAACGCGCCAGTTGTTGATAAAGTCATATCCTTGTCGCCGTGTAAAGCGGAGCCCTTGAGAGAAAAGTCCTCGGTCCTAAGCTTGTCACCAACGATCTTGAAATCCAGGCTCCCGTCGTTGTGATCCACAGCATTGATTGCCTCTTGTAATACATCGCCCAAGTCGGACTCCTCGTGCGCATAAAAAGCACCATTGATTGGAGCGGCAGTCTTGTTGCTGCGACGCTTTTCTCCC